>BQNB010014715.1:0-11552 GCA_026074375.1 Tanacetum coccineum | reverse complement strand
AACAAGGTACAATGTTGCTTAGCAAAGTTACTAATACAATACATACTAGCATCGGGACAACATAAAACTAACACCATTATCATACAAATTCCAACAATACAAATCATTCTGTCATTTTTTGCTCCCTTCAATTTCAATGAATTCAACTCATTCAAAATGACTTCCATACAATCTTCTGGACTTGGCTTGTGTCTAATAGATTTGTTGTGAACACAATCTTGACTAGAAAGGTTTTTTACCTTGGACCTTAAATCTTTGTTCTCCATGTATAGATTGTAGAAAAGTTGTTTGTAGTACTGAGAGGGCAATTCATCATCAATAAAACCACAAACCTCATATTTCTTACTTTTTTCCTAAAACATTCAAACAACAAAATTTTAACAAAACCCAAGGGAAATTCATCATCAATAAAACCATAAATCCTACATTTCTTACCTTTTTTCTAAAACATTCAAACAATAATATTTTAACAAAAAACCCAACTATGAAATTTTATAATGTTATTAGGGAATACTTACACATTTGGGACAAGCTTTGAATCTTCTACCTGAATTTTTGAGAGTCTATGCTACTTGTTAATAAATTGAAATTGGAATGTCACATTTACAGTGTGTCATAGCAAGGATTTCTTCTTTGGTATAGAATCTTCTATTAGAATTAGATGAGGAACTAGATGATGACATGATTCAATTAGGGTAGTGTTGCTATGATGATAGTATGATTGATATAAGGTTTATGTTCGTGGTTAAAGTAAGGGTTGGGAATTAGGGTTATTTTGATTGGAAGATTTAGGTTTTAGATTTAGGTTTAGGTTTAGGGTATTTGTTTTATGGTTGGGGAGGAACAGGTAAGGAAGAAAATAAGAAAGTGACCGGCTGACATGGCAAAAACGGGTTGTGTGCACTACAACATTCGATGCTTTCCCCAGCAACATTCCAACCTTTTCGCCAGCGACATGTCGCTGGGAAAACATATCCCCAGTGAAATGTCGCTGGGGAAAAGTTGATGGGGTAAGCTCGATGGCAAAACGTTCCCCAGTGACAATCCCCAGCGAAAAGTGGGCCCCACGTATTTTTTGGCCAAGGAATTGGTGCCAAGGTGGCAGTATCTTCCCCAGCGACATGTCGCTGGGGAAACGTCTGATTAAAACAAAATATTTATAGTTAATAATAAAATCTTAAGTTAATTGCAGAATTTTCCCCAGCGACATGTCGCTGGGGAAAGGCCCCTTTGAG
Organism: Tanacetum coccineum; assembly: GCA_026074375.1. Classification (NCBI taxonomy): domain Eukaryota; kingdom Viridiplantae; phylum Streptophyta; class Magnoliopsida; order Asterales; family Asteraceae; genus Tanacetum; species Tanacetum coccineum. The sequence goes on along the minus strand of BQNB010014715.1, from coordinate 10,317 downwards.
CTATGGTTACACATTAAAGGTTCAATGTATGACTAGTTGATTGATTAGAAGCTAACACGCATATTTCCATATTTCAAAGCCCATCTTATGATATGTTACGGTTATACATTAGATGTTCAACGGATTTCTTTAGTGAACATCATTTCTTAAAAACTATAGGTAGATAACTTCCTCCAGAAGCCAAAATACCGCGCGCATTTTGAAGATTATGTAGCCCATCGAAAGAGTATTTGCCGGTGTGGTTCGACCCACCAAGAGACGGGTCTATGTCATGTTTGACAACAAAGGGGATGCGTACCATTGGGTATGTTACGAATCATAACAGAAGTCGAAACATGATCACTAGGATCCAACTTCAATATTATCTCACGATGATGTTGAACCCTAACTCATACATTGAACCTACAATGTTGAACCGTAACTCGTACGGTGAACCTATTATGTTGAACCCTAACTCATACGTTGAACCTATAATGTTGAACCCTAGCTCATACAAAGAACCTATAATGTGTAACCCTAACTCATACATTGAACCTATAATGTTGAACCCTAACATTATAGGTTCAATGTATGAGTTAGGGTTACACATTAGAGGTTCAATGTATGAGTTAGGGTTACACATTAGAGGTTTAATGTATGAGCTAGGGTTACACATTAGAGGTTCAACGTATAAGGTAGGGTTACACATTAGAGGTTCAATGTATGAGCTAGGGTTACACATTAGAGGTTCAACGTATAAGGTAGGGTTACACATTAGAGGTTCAATGTATGAGTTAGGGTTACACATTAGAGGTTCAATGTATGAGTTAGGGTTACACATTAGAGGTTCAATGTATGAGTTATGGTTACACATTAAAGGTTCAATGTATGAGCTAGGGTTACACGCGTTACTGAAAAAGTGTTGTGAAACACTAACAAATGATAACATAAGGTTAAGGAAGGAGATTCAACAACTCAAAGAAACAACCAATGTCGCATCGCAGTTTCAGAGGCAGTTTCCAGCTGATACACTCAACATGTGTCCTTCATGTGAAAGAATCGTCTCCATTAGTAGCAATGATCGCGGTGACATGGCCAAACATGTGTTATCTCGATCAACGAAGTCACGCTCACACCATTTTAGACAGCTTCGCTAGCTATGAATTTAAAGCAAAGTCAGTTTTGTAAATTACGCTAGCTAGTACTCCCTCCGTCCCTAAATAAGTGTCCACTATTTACTTTCGAAGTCATTCATCTTCAACTTTGACCTTAAATTATTTTGATTGTGTTATATAATACTTGATGCAAAATATATGAATGGATTGAGTTTTCAATGTATTTTCATGGATATGATTTTCATCAAGTATTGTATAACACAAACAAAATAATTTAAGGTCAATGTTGAAGAAGAATGACTTCGAAAGTCAATAGTGGACACTTATTTAGGGACGGATGGAGTATAATTTAGATCTTAATATATGACATCAAGTTTATGTTAATATTTACATTATAGTGCTTGTTAAGCTACGCTCATAAGTTTTTTAGAAGATCGATCCACTTTAATAAATATCGCCTGTACAGTTGCATCTATCGCACACTAACCTAAAGTATTCTCATTTGCACATTTTGATGACGTGTCATACGTGATAGGCTGACACGTGGCACGCCAATAACGTGACACGTCATCAAAATGCAAATGAGAACACTTTATGAAAGTTCGTTGGTATTGTACAGTTTTTTCAAAGTACACGTAGCAAATCGATAAATTTTGAAAATTTCGTTGGTATTCTACGGCTTTAACGCGAATAGAATACCCCTATTAACTCAAATCCACTTTTTAATGTTACATGAGTTTATGGATATGAGGCCCAAACGTCTTCAATGGCTATCATGTGATAGAAAGTTTCCGGAAGACATCAAACAAACGCATCCTTGTATAATCTTTCATTCTTTGTGAAATAATTGCAAAGCCTAAAAATAAATTTTACGACTTATAATAACTAGAAATCCAGCGAGACAAACTATTAAGAGAAGGCAATGGAGAGTGATGAGAGCTATCGGCTTTCAGCTAATAACATATTACAACAATAATATCCATTCTTGCTGGATTTCAACTAATAAGAGATTGTTTTGTCGAATATGATTGTTTATGTATGACGATTAGATGATTAAAAAGCAAAAGTAAAAAATTATAAGAATAATGATTGATGCGAAAGAAAGCTATTGATCATGATTTAAGTTTTTCTTTCCCTTACTACAGATATTAAACTATGATTATATTAATATTTGGTCGGCTAAAGAAGATTTAGATATGCTTTTGCTACTTCATATTTCAAAACACACCAACAAACTTATGCTTTGATCACCATGCATTAGAGGACCACATTTTTATACATTTGTACGAAATAAGTCATACGACTTTCGCTATAAAGATATAATTATTCACTCATTTGTTATACTTATTTTAGAACTCGCGCACGAAAAACGGGTGGGCAGATAATGGGCAATAGTATTTTAATAACTTTGTTTTAAAGTTAAATATTGTGATAATTTATAAATATATGGTTTTGTAATCTTTTGAATTTTCTATAAAATTATATAAATTTTTATTACATATATAGTTATAATAATGCTCGTGCACGGATGAATTATTACATAATTTTTTTATTATATGTTAATATTGAATAATATTTTGTAGGGCAAATGGCACAAAAATGCACTAAACTTAGGGTTTATTTCCAATCAAGGTACTCTACTATTTTTTTGGCACAAAAAGGCGGCCAACTTTTTTTTCTAGCCGATTTAGGTTTTTTCTCACTTTTCGTTAACACACTAACTCCCATTTCGTTATGTCTCCAAAATTAGTGTTAATTAAAAATGAAGGGTTCAAATTAATAATTATCTAAAATTTAATATACATGATCGCTTCTTAACATTATGCACAAAAATTGCCAGAATTGTTTAACAGTATGCACTAAAAATTAATATACATGAATCGTACGTGGATATCATCAATTTTAATTCAATATGGAATACATTTGGATTGCCGTGGCTCTGTACCTGGATATCATCAATCTTTTCATTAATTTGCTTATCATATTGAGAGCCGTTGATAGATATACCAAATCATTAATTTGCTTACCATATGAATTAAAGTGTTGGCTTGTTTTATTGGTAGACGAAACACCAAATCATGATCCCAACTGCATTTATTAATGTTTGCGACTCTATGAAAAATTAGCTCAATCAAAGTTAGCTACGTCTATGTGTCGATATTGAATTTTAGGATATCCAGGTACGATTCATGTATACTGAATTTTAAACGATTCCTGTGAATTTTTGCTAACATGGGTTTTTTTTCTTACAGTTAAGAAACTATTCATGTATATTGAATTTTAGATAATTGTTAAACTGGTTCATTCATCTTTAATTAACATTAATTTTGGGGATATAACGAAATGAGAGTTAGTGTGTTAACGGAAAGTAAGAAAAAACCTAAATCGACTAGAAAAAAAGTTGACCGTCTTTTTGTGCAAAAAAAAGTAGAGTATCTTGATTGGAAACAAACCTTAAGTTTAGTGCTTTTTGTGCCATTTTCCCTATTTTGTATATATTTTTGTTACACGAATGATTTGACTTTGTTTAACTGTCATCTATAACCTATATAAAACAAGCTTTTGAAAAAGTAATCTTCCCCTGAAATTCTTAAACAATGTCACGTGTAAAATAGTCAATAATCAACGACTCATATTCATTTCTCTCTTTCAGCATTAAATGTAAAACAAAATCTCTCAAAAGCAAAACCCTCAACATTCAGCATTAAATGAAAAGTCAAGTCAATTATAAAAGTCAAAGTGAACATTCAACATTCAATCACTTTTACTATAAATATCATTCCATTGTAACGTTTCATATAATCTTATCAATTTCATTATTCTTGTAACAAACTCTCTCTATTAATTCATCAATATATAACAAATCACCATATAACCAGTTAATCCCTAATTTTTGATACTTGATTCTATGAGATTTTGGATAATTGTGTTGTCAATTCTTCATTTCACTGATTGAAGTCTAGAATTGATCATAACAGAATATAGCCATGAATCTGTAAGCGTTTTTTTAAATCAAATATCAATCGTTATCATAATGACAGACCAAATCACACCAACCTTAAATCATCACAATGAATTCTTACCACAGAAAGAAAAAAAACCCTAACAACAAATTTATACCCACGCAATGAAAAAACAATGGCTAAAGAAAACATCTATAAAATTAAAAATGGCTAAAGAAAACATCTATAAAATTAGGATTGTCACAAACAATATCGCACCAATCTTATTGATTCAATATAATTTTTCATGTTTGTATATTTTTTTAATTTATCATGTGATGTAAATTATGCAAACGCTATATTAGTTTTTATATAATTTTACATGTTTTGATTATCAAAGAAACTAATTTGGATGTTGAAGTATTGTGATTGATGATACAAACATGACGTCATGATAAATATGTGGCGGCTACATCTTACATATTTAGTTTTGGATTTGATTAATGCCAATTCTTCAACTATTTGATGAATTAGGAACACTAAAGATGTTTCTTTTAATCTATGTCATGGTGGATTCTTGATTTGAATGACTGATTATTTTTATGGTACTAATTATATAAAGTTCTAATTTTGTACATGATTGTATTAGTGTTACTTGGTTCTTATCTTTTTTATTTATGGATTTATAAATGTTTGATGGTGATATTCTATGTCTAAACAATTATTTTTTGGTGATATGTATTTCATGAAGGTGTGTATCAAGTGTTTAATGAAACTTTTGAATAAGCGAAAAAGCATTCAAGTATGTACTTAATAAAAAATGATGGTTTTTAATGAAAGGTGTGTTATTTTGAGGAGTAACTTGAATCATTATATTGCAAGAACAAAAGGTAATGGCATTTAAGTGTCGATGTCATAACAGGATATATGGATGATAATGCAGTTGATGGCCATACATGGATGTTAGCCTTAATTTTATTAAGTCAAATAAGAATGTTATCAGTCATCTTAGTTATTATTAATCTTGGTTTGTAATAGGCTAGTCGGGTTAAACGGGCTTAAACTTTAAGCTAATATTGTCCATGTTTTGGGCCAAAGCCCAACAAATAGCCAAGCTCGGCCCAACATAAAGCCCACGAGACAAACAAGGCCTTAGACTACATATACCCCTTCACCTCATGTGGTGAAGGGTGTTGGTTGCCATTTGTTTTCACATAGTGTAGTTTTCCACCTCTCTTTTCTTTTCTCTACTTTCTCTCTCTAAACTGTTCTCTCTCTCTAAGATTCATAGGTATTTCGTGTGTGATGAGAGAAATATATTGGGATAACATGTGTATCAGTCGCCAAGCGGTTGATTACGTGTTGATTATGTGTGTTTAACTTTCAAAAATCTTAAGAAATCTAATGTTTTTAAGATATTTTACACGAAAATAAAAGTGATAAAAATTTTGCTGTTAAAAATGTTAAAGTTTGTTTTTTATGTTAGATATTACTTGGATATAGTGAGTTTTGCAAAAAAATTCTAAAAAAACGTTAAAAATTGTGTCTTTTAGGTGTTTTTTGTATTTTTGTTCATGTGTACTTTCTAGGCAATGCCTGCAATTCGAGCTGTTCTAGCTGCGGTTTGACCTCAAATTGCATAACCTGCGGTTTGACCTCAAATTGCACAACCTGTGATTTGACCTCATATTGCATAACCTGCGGTTTGACCTCAAATTGCAAGACCAGCGGTTTGACCTCAAATTGCAACACCTGCGATTGACCTCAAATTGCAAAACCTGCGGTTTGACTTGTTCTTCTTGCAATTTGAGCTAAGTTCATCTAGAGGTTTGACCTGTTCTTCTTGCAATTTGAGCTTAGTTCATCAAGAGGTTTGATCAGTTCGTCAAGAGGTTTGACAACATACATCCAGCAATTTGATCCATCATTTCAAGCAAATTGAACATTTTTCCTAACAAATTCCAAACTTTAATTATAACAAAAATACAAATAAAAAACACTTAACACAACATCATAATTTCTTAAAACAAGAACACAATCAATCACTACATCAACTTAAAATTTGATATCCATACACAACAACATCAAAATGTCAAATACCAATAACAACAACATGCAAACTCAAACATCAAGTGCTTTTCACAATACCATCATGGAAGCTGGTGGTAAAGATTGTCCTTCAATGTTAGCACCTGGTAACTCTGATTCACTGGAAACGAAAGATACTTTATCTTCCTGTTCAATTTCAAAAGATCAAGAGATCCAACGACTTCAATAGAAGGCACGACTCTCAAAAGGAGGTTGAATGAAAGCTCTTAAAGCACTTCAGTTAAATTTCAAGCTTCATTCAGATAATTTAAAAGACTTTGGTAGAGTAGCTACATTAAAAAGAACATTCTCCTAGGACATGGATTTACTAGAAAAGCATCTTACCAAAGAAATACTTCATGAGATTGATTGCAAGACTGGTTTAACAAAACTCAGAACAATGTTTGAAAATACCTTCAATTCAGAATTAAGAGAGTGTCTTCAGAACTATACTGCATTAGAAACTTACTCAGTCAAAGATACGATAATTTGTGACATGGATTACATTAAGAAGTATATGATCGAAACAATTCTTCATCAACAAGGGATTCAACAATTGTTGAATGAAAAGAAGCTGCAAACACAAGAAGTTCAGTCAAATGTCATTCAAGCATTAAATATTGATTCAGTCGTCATGGAAAACACTTGCTCTGGGAAAGAAAATAGTAGTTCAGAGACTACATTCAGCAAATCAACAAAGGAAAGCAGCTTGGATTCTAAAACAAAAGATGTGCATGCAATTAAATACAAGATGTCAAAAGCAAAAGAGAGATGCATGACATATTTTCGATCTCTTCATTCACACCTTTAAGGATTTTCAAAAGAAGACTTAAAAGGCACTCGTATCGAACATGGATTGAAACGGGTATTTATGTTACTTTTTGGTCAAGATGATGATACTTTGACAAGTATGATGTTCCTCAACGTAAATAAACTACAAAAGCAACTTGACAAAGACGAATTTCAAGAATATGGATCTATGGAAGCCTTTTGGGTGCTCAACAATCAGTTTCAGCAATTCATCGATTCGTGTTTTTCTTTGGATTATAATAGTCAAATGACAGACAAGTAGTTTGTTGAATACACTGTAATCGAAGTTAAACAGTTCAGAGAAACATTACTTCAACCTATGAGTAATATAAAGAAGTCCGTTGCTGAAAGAACACGTCACAAAAGACTGTATGACAGAAGGGTGAATAAAAAACGGATGTAAAAGCAAAAGAGTAAGGTTGATATAGGAAAAGCATTGGATGTTGGTTTGGTTGTCATAGAAAGCAGTGGGACAGAATCAGAAGTGCAAGATGAAAGCAGCAGGTCATGAATTGATACAGATGCTGATAATGTAGATATCAGGCCCATATATGACGAAGAGCCAATGGCTGAGGTACAATTGACTGGTGAATGTCATATCTTTGCTACAGGACAACATCATACTAAGCAACTTGAATTCAATAATGAAGGAGGGGTTGACCTGTATACTAAAAAATGCCAGGTTAAAAATCTTATGCTTGATTCATTACTTGATAACAAGACAACTGAATTTTTAAACCAATCTCTTGAGTCTGAAAATATTTATCTCGAAAGACTGTTGCCCAATTTCAAAAAGATTTTTTAAGAACGAAAGCACATTGATTGCTCTTGAACTTAAATATCAAGATCAATCTTCAAAATCGGGGTAAAGTGGTCAATTTTCAAAAGTAAAAAGTAAAGAAGCCAAGATTAAACATGACATAAATGTAATTGAAACAAAAAACATCAAACTCGAACATAGTGTGGTGGTATGTGCTTAATTACACATACCATTTTCCATTAAAACCGGACTTAAATGACCAAAAATGTACCAAAAATACATTGTATTTGTATGTTTTGCATTTGTATTATGCAGGTAACGGATATCTAAGAAAAGGATAAAATCGAAGCCAAAACGACAAAACCAAGCACGAGAACGGAAAGAGCGTGAAAGAAAAGTCAAATCGAAGCCAAAAGATAAAAAATTCAAAGTCAACCCCGGGAAGTGGCATTGGAAAAAGCATCGAAAACCGAACCCGAAAACCTAAATTGCCAAAAGTAGGCCCACCCGTACCCACCTAGTGGGCCTGGGTCAGCCTACTTATACACTTATACTTTATAAACCTTAATCCTTATAAAAAGCCCAAAGTCTTTTTCATTTATAACCGGCCCAACAAACTAGCCCAATCCATACCCCTTTATAACACTCCCGTTACCCCTTAACCCTTACTCCGTTAGTCCTTTAAGGACTAACGGTGCAAACCGTTATAAAACTCCAAGGACCAAATTTGCAAAGAACAAGGACTATGAATGCAAAAGTTATACACATTTTCAGGGACCAAACTTGCCAAATCCACAAACTCTACCCTGCACCAAAACACTGTACATCTTCCTCCTTTCCCGCCACTTCCCTTTGGCACTATTCACCCATCGTTTTCACTCAACTCCACTACAAAACTTCATTAAAACCCTTAACCCACCATACAAACAGCCAAAATCCAGGTTGGCAATCCCAATTCATCTAATTCGACAAAAGCAGAAGACAAAAAAAATGGATAGGCAAGATCATATGACTTGGGGACTACTCAAAATGGACAGCTATGATCAATTCAAGACTCACCTCATGCAACAAACACAGCTATGAACCCTCTCAGCAAAAAACACAAGAATGAAGACAATGGACTTAGACGTTTTATATAAATAGGGTTGATTGTAAGCCCTGGAGGCACTTAGTCTTTTTTTTCTAGTTTTTAGTTTCAACTTATTTTACTTAATGTTTTAATTATTGTCTTTTTAATTCAAGTCTTGTAATCTTCTTTTTCAAGTTTAATGAAATTCAAAGTTTGGATCTAAAAATCTGTTTTAAGTTCATTTACGTTTTAAAACACTTCATAAGCTCTCATAAGCTCATACCACTGTTTTACTCATAAAAGATTTTACAAAAGATTTTTATAAGTTTACTGTTTGATTAAGAAAGGAATGGGTATTCTGTTTGCAGCTTATTGGATGAATAAGCAATTTTGGATGGCTTATTGGGTTTAGAGCTTATTGGTAAGCATTAGGATAAGTATGAAAATTGTTTTAGGGTACTAAGTCTAAACCAAAAGCCTAGGACCCTTTTAAGTTTCTTTTTCAGTTTTGCTTATTTTTAAGCACTTGCTTATTTTCTGCTTATTGCTGCTTATTATTGCTTACCTTATGCTTATTTATGTTTGTTTTATGCTTATTGTCTTTGTTTATTGCCTAAATGTCCTTTGTTTGAGTTTTGCTTAAAACTGTCTTTATTTGCTTATAACTGCTTAGTGCTCATTGGCTTATTTGAGTGCTTATCTTTGTTTTGAATTTGCTTATTTACACTTAACATTGCATGTTTAATATCTGTCTTTGCAAGTCTCTACTTAAATCTTTGAAAATTAGGCTTAAAATAAATTTTTGATTTTTAAAGGGGTGTTTGGCATAAGATTAAAACGGGTCAGAATGGTAGTTTTAATTGGGTTGGGTCACTAAGGCAAGATTAACAAGCTTTATTAAGTAAATCTAATATGTTTTGAAAGGTTGTTAAACTTGGAATTCTCTTTTTAAAGTCCTTAGTAACCATTGTTTTAATATGTGGTTTAATTAGTTTAGTGATTAAGTTTATCTGTTTAGTTTTGATTAAGTGCTTTGTGTTTACATTTTTTTGCTTATTTTTGATCTAAAATGCAGTAGAGCAAAGATAGTTTGAGTGTGCTTTAGCCATTTGTGGTCTAAGTCATTCTGTCAAGTTTTTTAATCTATTAAAAAGTCCAATTTTCAATCTAAGAATTAGGCAAGTTATAGGAGGCTTTAAGATCTGAAATTTTGTGTATAAGCTCATTAGGATACATACTTTAGCTGTTTCAGCTTATTTCATATTTTAAACTTTCTTTTCTAGCTTATTTTTAAGGCCTGCATGTGCCATTTGTCTTATAAAAGAAAACCAAAAAGAAGCCAAAACTGTGTAAGAAGCCCTTTTCACAAGCCTTTTTCAAGGCTTATTTGATTTTTAAATTCATTTTTATTTGTTGTTTTTAGAAGCCCTTAGGACAATTTTTAAGCTCATATAAGCCTTATGGCCATAAGGTTCTGATTAGGTGCTTAAAATTAAGCCCAAAAGTGCCCATGTGGGCTGTTTGGTCAACAGTTTTAGCCAAAGAAGCTTATTT
>BQNB010014714.1:37500-62651 GCA_026074375.1 Tanacetum coccineum | reverse complement strand
ATCAAAACTCTCTTTTCCTTTTTCCTAGTTATCTAAACCGAAACCTGGATACTATGGAATATACTAATTCGATTCCAACTTTAAGACAACAATAAGTTTATGTCTTAATTCAGTTTAGTCCTTGTGGTTTGTATTAATAACGTTTGCGAAGTGTAGAACATATTCTCCGTGTATTAACGTGTGTGCCCCTAATAGGCTCACATATTCGTAACGTACATCGTGCTAATCAACTACCATAACCCAACAGCCAGTAAGTATGATAATCGTGGTTACTTTTTATAGTTGAAGTGTTCTACGATAATACTACCTAAGTTGTCTTGAAAACAACAAAAATACTAATAGGGGAAAAGAAAAACGATCCCATCACAGCCCTACGCAAGCTCCGATAACCTCCGACTGAGTTACCCCTTGTAAAGAATGTGAGCCCAAACAAGACAACCATGTAAGCATACACAGTTAAACACACGAGCACCTCGTGTAACCACCACCGTACAATAAACAGAGCATAATCATGAGTCTACAAGATCATAAGAAACACAAGAACAATATGACACAGGAATTTATAGTGGTTCCCACGATATAGGTGATCGTGGTCAGTCCACTCTTGAATGAGAGAAAATATTATTAGGCTCCGAGCTAAACTGCTCGGGATCCGTGCAACCTGCACGGGTTACTAACCCTAATACATACACACATGTATTAGTATAAGCACATACTTTACAATTACATATGACATGTATTTATAAGTGTGAGACCCTAATCCACTTTACTCATTCTACCGATGTGAGATTGGGTTTGCACCCAACAATAGAAGCCTCCACAACTCAACAATCTCCCACTTGGAGGCTCAACTGCTCTCCAAACAAGTAACTCCAGTAAACCTACATCATCATCCCTTCAACAATGTCTCCGTTCCAACCTCTCCGTACCGCCAAACCTACGGGACACGCTCAACTAACTAAACGCCGAGTTAAGAGACTTTCGATACAAGGTATCTTGAACAACATCTTGAAATTGGGATAGACATCTTCATTCTCTCTAGTTCAAATCACCTTCTTCTGTTCTTGAGAAGGTACATCGAAACCACACCAGGCTCCGATGGGGAAGCCCAAGGCTCCCACGATGAATTCTTTTCAAGAGAAAACCATCTCTTCAGCTTGCTGATCTTTGTCATGTTAGATTCTGCCACCAACACTTCATCAAAACCAACAACCCATCCGTACAGAGTTTCAACACACATCGGATTTTCCTTCCCATCAATGAGAAGACCCTCCGACAGTGCAATGCAAATGTACTCATCAAAGTTAACATGTGAGAACGCCTTCACACCCTTGAACATCCACATTTTAACCTTTGCTTTCCTGCTGGTAACCTAACCTGAAAACTACGTCTAATTTTCTCCCAGTGAACTCATCTCAACCATAGCCTGCTCCTACTGTACGAATACTTTAATTTGTCAATCGCAAATTGAGACTCTATGAAAAAATTCCATTTCACTATCGACGGTCAGCTGCAAGATAACTTGCCATTGGAGAGTATGTATGTGAAGGCTCGAACGCCCTAATGTATCCAAAGCTTACCAGATATGTAACAGAGATTGACAATCTGTCTACAGAGCTCCCACTGGTTCCAAAGCTCCCACTAGCTTCGAATCTTCCCTCGGTTCTGAACATGTACTAGTTCCTGAACTCTCAACAATAATCAAAAGCACGCCAGGACTTACTAAATCTAACACTCGAAGTTCCCATGTCGACTATTCAGGGAATCCTGCTCGTAAAGCATATATCTGCTCGCATACCCTCCTAAAGAGCTTCCCACTAAATATCTTACAAAGCCTCCCAACGAGCCTCTTACAGAGCCTCCCACTGAGCCTCTTGCTGATAGCGTTAAGCCTTTCAGCCTCCTAATCAACACTTTCTGTTAGATTCATGCCCGACCATTCCATTACAGGAATCATTTCGCTACCGGAGTAAATTATGACCCGGTATAAGGTCTCCCAATTTAAACCATTCGAGTAATAATCTGACCACCTCAAACCACCTGTCACATCTTATCAACCAAAGCCTACATGGTACCCTTCGTCATCCAACTCCTCACAGAGGTTATGTTCCCCTCTGAGATCATGATAGAGTCTCCAAATCTTTAGGATCCAAACAGTAAACAAAGATAGTCTCGAGGACCACGTCCCTAATACCCACAACAAGAACCTTCACAACTGCCTCCAGCATCTTCCAAGAGTGAGACGACTTGTAGTTCTTCGTCATTCCCATGCACGGGACCACAAGGAATGATACAAAACGAAACCCAAACCAAGATTTCCAATATTCTTCTCCACAACAACCTTATGCATCTTCAGAACCATCTGTGATAAGCTTCACATCAGCAAGCTTCGTGATCGCAGCCTCCAAAGGCTTCTGATCACAGCCTTCCATGGCTTCTGATCGCAGCCTCCAAAGGCTTCATGACCAAAGCCTCCAAAACGCTTCGTAGTCACAGCCTCACAGGCTTCTATTATGCTGTTGTTGTAAACAATTCCAAATACGTGACGTTCCAATTGTTCTTCCATGACGTTAACATTCTATAACCTGGCCTACAATGATTACCAAGTAATCCTTAGTCTGCCTCTATGACAAACTGACTAGTAGAGCCTCCGGTAAGCTTGCGCAGCCTTCGCCAGACTTTTGCAGCCTAACCAGAGAATACGCCATCAACCTTGATCTTAGATCTGACTCTTCTGCATTCTGCCATTGCTCCCATCGTACTCGAACGTGGCTCTGACACCACTTGATAGGGGAAAAACGATCCCATCACAACCCTACGCAAGCTCCGATAACCTCCGACTGAGTTACCCCTTGTAAAGAATGTGAGCCCAAACAAGACAACCATGTAAGCATACACAGTTAAACACACGAGCACCTCGTGTAACTACCACCGTACAATAAACATAGCATAATCAGAGTCTACAAGATCATAAGAAACACAAGAACAATATGACACGGGAATTTATAGTGGTTCCCACGATCTAGGTGATCGTGGTGAGTCAACTCTTGAACGAGAGAGAATGTTATTAGGCTCCGAGCTAAACTGCTCGGGCTCCGTGTAACCTGCACGGGTTACTAACCCTAATACATACACATACGTTTACAAGTACATATGAAAGATATTTATAAGTGTGTGACCCTAATCCACTTTACTCATTCTATCGATGTGAGATTAGGTTTGCACCCAACAATAGAAGCCTCCACAACTCAACAAATACGACCTCCTGGTCACATTTATTTACACATACAGAAATATGACACGCACATGAATGATGTAGTTCAAGGTAAAACTACTTGTCTCTGTTGATATTGGAAATATCGAACTTTAATAAAACCGGTTATGTCAAAATAGAGCCCGTGCAACGTTTTTCATGTTTATCATTCAATTATCAAATTGTGCACGGCTTGCATGTGAATGTACAATGCTAGCTAGAGAAGTAGAGATTATGATATACCCCATCCCAATTGTCGACAACCGTTTTTTATGTTCGGAGATTAAAGTGGTTGTGCGTACTAAATTTGTTGCTATAGAAAATGAATAGCGAAAATACTGTCTGACACTACGATTATATAGCAAATATAAGAAGTAATTCGTGTACCTACCAATATTTTAAGTACTAGACGAGTACCCGTGCATAACAATGAGATCTTATAGCGGCACATAGTTATAGTGATAAAAAAAAGTTTACGGGTTATAAACAAAAAATAATAACAGTTTGAGGATTTGGGGATTAAACATAATGTTTTGAAAACGGGTCAAATTAAACCGATTTTTATATTTTCGAAACCAGGTTTGACCCGGAAACCCGGTGACTCGACCGGCTCGATTAGAGATCCGGTTTCCAAAACATTGATTATAGTTTCCATAAATAGATTACTTAATTTTTGTTTTTATAAACTGATTATTTAAATTTTTCATTTTTAAAGTTTGTAGCTTTTTTCATTATACATAATATAGATGTGTATGACCTACTTAAGTTTGGTTCTTCTTTCTTTTCTTTTTTTTCCACTAAACTTAAGTATAGTTCAAAGACTCAATATCTGTTGTATTAAAAGAAATCTATTAAAATGCCGTGTTGCAATAAGTAATCTTGAAAATAACCTCCTACCTATGTAATTAAGTATATAGTTCACAGACTCAATATCTATTATTAAGTAAAATCTATTAAAATGCGGTGTTGCAATAAGTAATCCTGAAAATAACCTTTTGTTTTAAAACATATACATGAATAAAGTAGTATTAAAATAAAGTAAAATCTACAAAAGTTTGCAAGACAACTGATACAATATGAAAAGAAAGTAATAGATATAACGTGCAAGAAATTTACAATGCGACGGTTCATAAAAACTTCATTACTCTTTATACAATAGCGATGCAAACGGTAACATTATGAACCTGCTTAAATGAAAACGTTTAAGCCTTAGGCCTATTTGTTTGTGAGTGAAAGTGGATAAAACGACGTCGTTTTGAGGCGCAACAACGACGTTTAAGAATCGGTTGGTAGTTTTGCTTTTTCTTAAACTAAACGATGTCGTTTTGATTCTTTTTTTCATAAATACTCACACACCTATAAAAAAAACGACACACACACGCACACAAGTAACGTCGCTCACACACAAGTTGTTAGACCGGGTGGCAGGATTGTTGCATGTAAGTGGTACTTTTTTATTTACTTATATATTTTGTTGTTGATGGTGATCTCAGGTGAGTCGTTAGTTTGTGTGTTTCAAAATTTTGGTATCTTGATTTTTGCCGATTAAAGCTGAAATTGTTTTGAAAGTTTTGGTCGGAATAACGAGTAGAACGCTTGATTGTGCTTGACATATCGTAACATGTAACCAAAAAATGCAGTTTATGGTGCCACGGTTTTTGTTCAGTTATATTTATAAAGTGTTTGCATGTTGTATTTTGTAGTCATTCGTACAGGTATTTTGGATTGTTGTATGTTGTAGTTTTGGATATTTTTTATAGATGTAGTTAATCTTTTATACAATAGCAAATCGAACGATAGCGTTTTTCTTTCTTTTTTGGAACAACAATTTTTTACAACCTACACCACCTATCTTACAAATTATATCTATCCGTCATCTCGTTAAAACAACAATGTTGCCTAACTTCCATGCCTTTTAGGTAAGTCCTATCACATAAGCACATAAGCTCTAAGAGCACAAGAATATAAAGGTAATGCAAACGACTTCTAGACCTCTAATTTTTCTCTTAACACCTCACTCAAATCAATATCCTATGGTGCATGTCAACCATGAACAACCTCAACTAGACTCGTGCAATTTGGACTTTGAAAAATGTCATGCAAAAATCCTAAGATTGTTTTGTCTTAGATCTAAGTGTTCTTTCATTCAACTCACCAATTACTTGTTCTATTGGATGACCTCTAGCTCCTTGACACTTTTAGGATAGCCTTCATCTAAAACATTAACTTGTAATGACAGCGACCCATTGAGATCTTAAACTATGGGTTCATTGATCCTATCATCTTCTATCGAAGGAGATGACTTGGGCTCGGGCATGCTCTCATCAAAGGTTACGTTGAGAGATTCCTCAATTATCATTGTTTCCTTGTTAAGCACTATGTATGCTTTGCTAGCTTGAGAGTATCCTAAAAACACACCTTCGTACAAATTTAGGTCGAACTTGGTGAGGTGTACTTTGTTGTTAAGTACAAAGACTTTACAACCAAAGACCCTAAAGTACTCTAATGACGGCTTCCTATTTCTAAGGATTTCATACGGTGTTTTATTAATGATTTTTTTTAATATAAACCCTATTTAAAAATATATGTTGCCGTATCTAATGCATGACACCAAAACTTTTGTGAAATGGATTGCTCGTCTAACATAGCATGACTCATCTTTATAACTTGAAATATGTACTTGCAACAATCTCATTTGATTGAGAAGTGAACGGGCTCGACAAGTTATAAGACATTCCATGTTGTTTACAAAAGCTCCCAAATTGCATTTTATCAAATTCACTACTATGATTGGTTTCAATGGAAACAACTGAACAATCATGTAGGTTTTCAAGCTGTATACACAAGATCTTAAGCTTTTCTAAGATATCATCCTTAGACTCTACAAACACAATCCAAGTGTAGTTCGAGTGATCATCAACGATCATCAAAGTGTAAAAGTTACCTCCGTAACTTTGAATGGGTGATGGACCAAACAAATCTATGTTTAACAACTCTAAAACCCTAGTAGTTGACACTTCATTCCTAGTCCTATTGTTTGCATTACCTTGACTCCCTAGACTACACGTATCACAAAAATGCCTTTCAATGCTCAACTTTGGTAGGTTCCTTACTAGCTTGTTGGAAGCTAAGTTTTAAACTAACTTATCTTGGCGTGACCTAACCTCTTATGCCAAATCATTGAGTTATCCACCATGGATGCAAGACAAATTTGTTGTTTGGAGTTATATCCCAATTTGCATGTATAAAGTCCATTTCTCCTATGACCTTTAGCTAGCGTTTTATAATTTTTATTAATAGTACAATCTACTTTAGTAAACTTAACTACACAATCATCATCACATAATTGACCTACGCTAATCAAGTTAAAAGCTAAACCACTAACATGCTCAACATTGGTAATTGTAATGGATTCATGAGAAATATTACCTCCACCGATGACCTTACCCTTTAGGTTGCTCCCAAATACGACATGTCCACCATCTTACTCGTTGTATGTAGTAAACAATCTTCTATTCCCCGTCATGTGTTTAGTGCAACCACTATCCACAATACAATCATCCGGTCTTAGATCATATTTGAGGAAAGCCTATAAGCAAATATGAATTCAAGGTCTTGGTACCCATTGTTTCTTGGGTCAGTTGTGGTTAGCAAATATGGTGCCCAAGTTAACCATTCTTGGGTCTTTAAGTAATGCACATAGTTTATGTAGACCGTACCTCGAGAACGCGGACCAAAGATTATTTTAAAAATCATGTTGGTTTTAAAAGTTTGGTCCAACGCTCCGAGGTATTTTTAGTCTCTAGTATACATGATTTCGGTAGGAGTTTTCTCTCCTTTGGTAGATGTTATGTTGATAATGCGAATACCTTTGATTATTATAAAAAAATTCCTCTTCTCGGAGATTGGTTATTTTCTCATTGATTATATGAGTTTGAAGGTCTCATATTAGGGGTGGGTAATGAAGGTCTATGGTCGACTCGAGTTTGAATATATCCAAGTCCATTATGTGAAACCGGATGATATTCTTGATTTGTGGGTTTGACTCTTGTAATGGGTGTTTGGGTACCTCGAGTGTTTGCAAAACGAGTTTGAGGAGCTGCGGGTTTAACAACATCATTAAATGAAATCCCGTTTTTGATCAGGCTCCTGGCGCGCTGGTGGCGTGTTGGCGCGTTACTAGGTGCGTCAGGCCCTGGATTTTCAGGGTCTTCGTTTTGTCCTTCTTTTACAAACGTTATTGATTTGCTTAGACTTACGGAAGTGTTTTCTCATTTTTAGAAAACCCAAGACCTTTCTTATCTTGGGACAATTTTTGACGACTTAGCATATCGTCCAAAATAACGCTACTTTTCTTGAATTTTGAAAAGTTTAATGCTTCGTCTTGAAGCTTGGAAAAGTCACTCCTTAAAGAGTCAACCTCGTGTGCGAGTACTTCAAACTTTTGACACGGTTCAACCACCTCTTTAGCTTTAGTAAGTTTCTTTACTTCAAGCTTGAGTTCATTAATTTTGCTAAAGAGTTTTGAATGTTCATTTTCAAGAGAGCGTTTTTCTTTTAATAGTTTTTCATAACTTTTAGTAAAATCTTTGTTAAACTTTAAAAATTCCTCATTCTTCTTTAGCAAATCAACAATATCTAAGTCATTATCAGAATTAGAAGGTTTGGGATTTACCTCTTGAGAGTCAATTGCCATGAGACATGTTGCGTCCTTTTGAGGTTCATTGTCGTGTTCACTATCACTCCAAGCTCCTCCGCCAAAAGCCTTGTTCTCCTTAGGCTTCGAACACTCACCAATAAAGTGACCCTCTTCCCCGCAATTGTAACAAACGTGATTTTTTCTTTAGCTTCCAACTCCTTTATTCCCAAATCCATTACCGCGACCTCTTCCAAATCTATTACCCTCGTTACCAAATCGATTTCCGTGTCCGAATCGATTACCCTTGCGCAAAAACTTTTGGACATTCCTCGCCATCAAATTGAAATCTTCGTCTTCGTCTTCATCATCGTCACTTCCCTCTTGACTATCACCATTATCACTAGTTTGTTTCCTAGTGACTTTAGCTTTATGAGCTAATGACTTAACCTTTTCTTTAGTATTCATAGAAACTACACCATCATTTTCTAAGATCATCTCGTATACTTTAAGGTTGCTAATTAGCTCGTCAAGAGGAAGTGTAGCCAAATCCTTGGCTTCTTCAATGGCCGTAACTTTGGCTCTCCATTTCAACAAGAGTGCACAAATAAACTTTCTCACATGGTTCTTGTTAGGATAGTCTTGATCTAAAAATTTGAGACTAGTAACGATATCATTGAACCTTGTGAACCCACTATCAATAGTTTCTTCACTTAAGATTGAGAACTTCTCATATTGTTAAGTGAGAAGATCAATCTTGCAATCCTTTACTTGTGAGTTACCTTGATGAGTAATAATAAGTGTATGCCAAACCTCCTTGACGGTTTTACACATGAAAACTCGTTCGTACTCTTTACGCGGTAGGGCTTTGTAAAGAGTCTTGGCTTCATTATTTTTCCCAAATTTCATTTTCTCATCATCTTCAAGTAGCTCATATGGCGTCTCCTTCATCATCTTTGTTTACGGATCCTCTATTTTGAAAACAAAGTCGCCATATCGAATGACTTGCCATAAGTCAATATCTTTGGACTTGATGTAAGTCTCAAAGCGGGTTTTCCAAAAGCAAAACCCGTCGGACTCTTGCAAAGGTGGTCTTTTCATAGAGCACCCATCGACTTAGTTCTCTTGATCCATCGATCTTTATTTAACTTTTTCAAAAAACGGATTTAAAATTTCGAATTTTTGAAAAAGAAGTTTTCAACTTAAAACGACTTCTCGGGAAGGCTTTACCGGTTAAAAACTTGAGTAAACCGCTCTAATACCAATTGTAGAACCGTAGGGGGGTAAATATGGTATTTTCGACTTCTTTGAAGTTTATGAAACATCAAGTCTTAAAGAAACCGAGTGGTGTATTAATCTACTTGTTGAGAAAGACAATAAGTAGATAGATAGAGAGAGAGACACCACAATATATATTGGTTCGGGATGGGGGGGGGGGTTAGACCATCCGTACGTCCAGTTGCGAATCTACAAAACTGATACTATTACTCTAGTATAATCCTTATGATGGACTATAAACTGTATCATAACTTTTCTCCATTGATATGCACTAAGGTTGGCGCTCACTAAGAAGAGCTACTCCCTACGGTATTCCGCCCTTGGAATCCACCCCTAAGAAACCGTGATTCAACTTTCTTCTAGGATCATTAAGATCAACTAGGACCACTAAGAACTTCCCCTTGGAAGTATACCAAAACCCCAACTAGATCACCCAATCATCTAGGCTTGATCACTAAGATACAAGACTTCTCTTACAACTAAATTTAATAATTGTTGATAGATAAATCAAGCCATAACCTAACCTAGAGACTCGATTCTAATAGAAAGGGTATGAAAAAGAAGACCCTAGACTAATAACACACAAGTGTGGATTAGGTACTTGTGTGTCTCTCTTGCGGAGATGTGTTCTTTAATAAAATGATAGAATGAGAAGATTAGAACACAAGTGTTGTTTAGACTTAAGAAGAGAAAAGAGAGGAAACAAAGAATGGCAAGAGGTAAGGAATACAAGAGCCAAGGAGGGGTATTTATAGGCTAAAATCCCAAATTGGTAATAACCAATTCGAGTTTGGTGTGTTGCCCACGCGTCAGCGCATTGCCAGCGCGCCAGACACCCATCTTGGTTCTTCGAGATTTTGTCATTTTAAATATCCATTCTTGCTAAACCCCCAATTGTACTTCACGCTTTGACCTTTCCATCATTCTTACACTCAAGGTTAACTAACTCAAATAGTCCATTGATAAAAGCGTTTGTGAAGTGTTTAAAAGAGATTTTGGGGATGTTTGTCTAATTCAAAGGAGATAGAAAAGAACCACTAGAAAAAGGGTATATTGTGTATTCCTCACATGTAACTGTTTTCGTTAGAAACTAACCATGGTTGAGTAAGTGGGTTTGCATGGTTAAGATAGAAACAATATGCCAAGGAATATTCCATACTTGGAGAGAAAAGGTAGATGTTATGAGGGAGAAAATTTAAATTTCCAATTCGAATTGTAAAAGATGAGTTGTGTGTGAGTTGTCATGATTTGACATTGATGTCATGGATAGGAGCCTCTAATTCAAATTCAAATTTGATATTTGAATGTTAGGATAAGGAGGTGAGTTGGCAAAGTGTGTAAGAGAAGTTTTGAGTGTCTGTGCGTGTGTAATTTGAATTTGTGTGAGTGTGTGTGTGGGTGAAGTGTATAGAAGAAGCTTTGAGTGTGTATGTGAAATTCAAATTCAAGTGAGAGTGTGTGTGAGTGTAGAAGTAAAGAAGAGAATAAATAGGGAATGTGTGGGTGAGAATGTAGTGAAGTGACACATAGGAGCCTATGTGGGAAATGCGGGAGACAACAAGTACAAGGAGGTACATTGTGTAAGGGAATGTAAGTTGTCACATGTGAGTATAAGATTGGGGAAGGTTTAAGTGGTGAAGGTTTAAGGTTTATGGTTGTGAAGAATGTGATGAAGATTGAGATAATCAAAGGATTGATTATGTGATTAGTCATATTTCCATTTAGAGAGAAAAGACTTGGGCAATGATAATTAAGGAGTGATTTTAGAAATAAGAAGGAATGTTTAAATTGTGTGAAGAGTGTGTATAATCATTTGTTTTGGAAAGAAGAGATTTACAAATGGTTAGGGGAATGCTTAGAAGGAAGTAAGGTATAAGTGATGTGTGTGTGAGATATAGAGGAATGTGGGAGTTTGTAAAACATTTAAGTGTAAAAAATGTAAGAAGGATCAAAGCATAATTAACCTTCAATTACCACAAACTCAAATAGTCATTAAGACTTAATCCATGATAATCAAGAATGAATATGATCACTAATCATCTTGATGCAAACAAGCTAAGTGCTTTGCATCTCAAGTAAAGGATATCCCGTAAAGGGAATGGATGCATTTACGCAAAGTGACATTTGACTTAGTTTGACCGATAAGGGAGTAAAACCCGTTACGTGATTAGAGAAAACGTAAATCCAGATTAAGGTCAAATGAATACTTTCGTTTGATGGTATGTTGAAAGTATGATTAAACTAGGTTTAGAAAAGAATTTTCAGCTTTGGCTAGAGTCGTTTGATAAAGAGAATGAGTTGGCGTTTTGTTGAAAATAGGAGGACTCATTGTATCTCCTCTCTAATTCTAAACCTTGTTTCGAGTCTTTCTAATTGCTCAAGTATCATGTACATATCTTTATTTAAAGATCCACATGTGTAGGGTAAGAGGAAAGCCGAAAAGCAAAATTCCATAAAACAGAATTCAAGTGTGGCGCTCTGGCCATGTGCTGGCGTGTGACCAGCGCGCCAGAAGCACTGTTTACGTTTTATAGATTTTGGCTATCGTTTGTTATTTTAGTGTTGCGAAAGTTTATTTATTATCATTAAAACATAAAGGAGATCTTAGTCAATGTTTCTCCAACAGGTTTTAATGGGGGAAGAATGTGGCTGTTCAACAAGAGGTAGATGGAGTAATGACAAACTACACTGTATTGCACAAATATACCATTTAAATTTACCAATTTTACTAACCAAACTTAGTTCATTTCATCAAAAATAACAGTTTCCATCATCTAAATACAACAAATGGAACCACACTATTGAAATTACTAGGTTTTGAATCCTAATATAATCTTAAGAGTCAAGTTACACATATAATCTGAATAGATGTCTCTCATGTTCATCCTCCAACTCTTGTTCTTGCCTTAATCTGTCCTCCTACTCCTGATCAACGGTTCCTTCTTCTTCTAATGTATGGATTAATGCCTTTTCGTCTAATCTCAGTTGATGTTCATTTTAATAATGTTAGACAATTACATAATGTTACAAACATGACACTTACATGTATTTAATAATTGGTTAAGTTATTAGTTTACATATCTGTTGATCAGTAATATGTCCACCAGTCTGCTGCTCTTCTTCCGCCCTTTCTACTTCTTCTAATAATTTTATTATTTATTCTTTATCTAACATTCCACTACCACCTACACCCGTGACATCTCTCATAATTGTATCTTTGTGGAAAAACTTAACCACATTTCTCATTGTAATGTTAAGAGAATGGGTTGATTGTTTAAGAGAAAACACCCAAACATTTTGAAGTATCAAAACAACTCCAAAAGTAATAACCTTTCCAAAACCCCATCCGTAAGGACTTTGTGATGAATTATACCAAAAAATTGTACCTGAAGGATATCTGAGTGTTACTTTAGATAACCCAAACCATTCGGCGTACACGACTTGATTACTGTAACAACCTTTGGAAGTTTCTTATTTTGGAAAAATGTTTTCATATCTCCAAAACTACCACTAGCGATACCCCCTTCAGCATTTACATACTCAATTGCGCTAACCCACGGACCACGAGTAAAATCAGCATCCCCACCCACATCCTCAATCAACTTCCTAATATAATCATGTGTGGGCATTACACCTTCCTATCTGTAACACCTCAAAATCGGTTTTAAAGTATTAAATTACGAGAATGCCATTATGATAGTTTGACTATGGTATTTGAGTATCGGGAGACTAAATATGATTGGTTAGTCAACGGAAGTAAATAAGTAGTCAAACCTAAAGTAAAATGATATGTTATGTGTTATAGAAACTTAGTGTGGCCAAAGTATGATGAAAAAGGACTTGAGGGACTAAGTATGCTAATTGCTAAATGACCAAACTTATAATTATATCCTAGGAAAATCTGAGGTTCTTTTACACTTATCCATAGTGTTCTAGTGTGGTGTGGGTGTGTCAAACCAAAAGAGAAAAAGGAGGGAAGACATGGAACTTTAGTGATCAAATGATGAAGAATTAAGTTGTTTATGCAAGTCTACAATCCTTACAAGTATCCTTATGAGGTAAGAATAATCATCTTGAGTTGAATTGGAAATATTATGAATTAGGGTTTATATACTTAATTTGGGGGTTTCGGGTAAAAGGTGTTTTAAAGTAATCTAATGAGGTTATAGTAATTATGACTTAAGTTAAATTGAATAAAGTTAGTAACTTTGTAGGTTTTTATCATATGATAAAGATATGATCATATGATGATTAGAGATGTTGAAAGGTAAGAAAATGGTTATATAAACCATTGTTATAGTGTGTTATTTATGTATATAAAGTATTTATGAATTGTGATATGGTTTAGGAAGTAAGGATTATTATTATTATTATTATTATTATTATTATTATTATTATTATTGGTAAACTTAGCTTCGAGCTAAGGTAAGTAAAATGATTATAACATGATGTTATATTGAGTTTTGACATATATGTGTTATGTGTATGATTGTGCTAAGGTATAGGAGGCTTTGGTTTATGGTGCTTGGATTAAAATAGAATAAGGAGCTAGTTTGGCATAACTAGGCAAGTATGTGTTAGAATAGTATGGAACTAGTTAAGGTATGTGAAGACTTGCTAAGTTGTTATGGATGTGGTTAAGGTGATGATGTATGTGTTATAGTGTGAATGTTAGTGGTTAAAGTGCTTATTGCAAGTTATAGTAAGTTTAAGTTCGTTGGACAAGTAATTGGAAGAATATGATGCTTTTATGGATGAATGATGGATGTAATGATGGATATATGCCATGTTATTAACTCATTATTCTTACTAGATGTTAAAAATGGTTTACGTGTTAGTGTTTTCCATGTTTATGAGGTTTCCATGTTTAGTAGGCATTTACATGTTTTTGCAAGTAGAAGCTTGGTAAGTGCTAATGGAATGTGAAGTAGCAGATAGAAGTCGCATTGCCTTGGGGCGTTGCTAGTTAGGTAATAGAATACCTGAGCTCGAGTTTAATTGAACCCCAAGTGTCCTAAATGATTTGTTAATGTTGTTTTCAAATGTCAAGTATTTTGTAAATGACGAAGTTAAAGTATGTAAAGTCATTGTTATAGTATATGTTAAAGTTATAGTTGAAAGTGGGTCAAAACGGATGTTTGGTAAGCCCCGTGAAGTATACTTTCATGGGTGATTTAGACCACAAATGTTTATGATAATGAAGTATTATGATGTTTAAATGTATCCTTGAAGTTCTTGTATTGTGTCGAGTTTCGGGAGTCGAGTTTAGGGTCAAAAAGGCAAGCCGGGTGAGTTTGTGCATGCTAGAGCCCTCCGACCGCCGATCGAGGACCTCAACCGGGCGGCCATGGGCTCGCTAAGGCCCAGAAGCCGCCGGCCAAGGGGCCAACCCGCAGCCAAGCCACCGCAGTGGCTTTTGTCGTATCTTGTTTATTTTGTATAAATTAAACCGTAAGGAGTTAGAAGACATTTCACCAGCCGTTTTAAAAGTAATTGAGTCTAGTTTGATGTAAAATTAGTCTCAAGGGCTGGTTTGTAATTGATTGTTGTCAGATTATAAAAGAGTAACAGAAGGTCAGATTTGAGTCATGTCGTTTCCGTGAAAAGTTTTAATTTTTAGCATTTTTAGTCAAGTCGGGAAATGGGCGTTTCAACTTGGTATCAGAGCTTCGGTCTAAGTGAATTAGGTTTCCACTATAGCTAGCCTAAACTTAAATCACTTTTAGATGCGTGTGCCGTAAGTGTAAGTAGTGCGGAAAATCGAATGCCTTAGTTATAAGGTAGTTTAAGTGCTTGCGGCTTAGATAAAATGATTTGTAAAATCATAAAGGGGAAGGGTGGTGTGATGATCTACTTAGCAAAGAAACAATAAGTAGATGGAGAGAGAGAGAGAGAGAGAGAGAGAGAGAGAGAGAGGTAGAGAGAGAGAGAGAGAGAGAGGGAGAGAGAGAAAGAAAGAGAGAGAGACCATGATATATACTGGTTCAGGAAGGGGGGTTTAGTCCTTCCGTACGTCCAGTTGTGAATCCAAGACACCTATAGTATAATTGTTATGATGGACTATAAATCGTATTACACTTAACTCCACCGATATGCACAAAGATCGGCGCTCACAAAGAAGAGTTACTACCTACGGTATTCTGCCATTAAAATCCACCTCTAAGAACTCGTGATTCGACTTACCCTCTAGGATCACTTAGATCGACTAGGTCTACTAAGAACTTCCCCTTGGAAGTTTACCAAACCCCAACTAGATCCTCAATGATCTAGGCTTGATCCCTCGGATACAAGACTTCCCTTACAACTCGATTGAATGATAGTTTGATTTAAGAATCAAATCCTAACCTAGCCTAGATACTCAATTATAATAGAAAGAGTACGAGAAAGAAGCCCCTCGACAAAATACACAAGTATAGATTAGGTACTTGTGTCGCTCTCTTACGGAGATGTGTTCACTTCAATAGAATGATGAGATGAGATGATTAGAACACTTTTGATGTTAGACTTAAAGGATAGGAGAAAAGAAAAGAGTGGAAAAAATATTTGCAAGAGGTGAGGAATACAAAGGCCAAGGGTGGGTATTTATAGGCTAAAGATCCCAAATGTAGGAAAGTATTTCGTGAGTGGCGCATTGCCCACGCGTCAGCGCGTGGCCAGCGCACCAGTTTCTTGAAATACCTTCTTTGGGATTTTAGCATTTTAAATACCCGCACTTGTTAAACCCCCAATTGTACTTCATGCTATGACCTTTTAATCATTCTTATTCTCAAGGTCAACAAACTCAAATAGCCATTTGATAAAAGAGTTTGTGAAGTATTTGAAAGCTTTTTACTTATCCGATATTGAAAAGAGAGAAAAGAATTATCAAAAAGGGGTATTTTAGGTATTCCTCAAAATATAACTAGTTTAGTTGGGATCCAGCTAAAAGTTTAAAGAAGCTAGTTAGGGTACAAGAGAATATTCTAAGAATATTCTTAACTTGGAGAGAAAGGGAGAAAGATTTGAAATTTAAATTTCAAATTCATTCAAGTACATGTTGGATAAGAGAGAATGGGTTGTGAATGAGTTGTCATGATGTGATGGTGATGGGATTCAAAGGAGCCTATTAATCTTGTTTAAAATGGAGGGTGAAGATAAGATGAAGAGAGCTAAGTTGGATGGGTGAAGTGGCCATATCAATGGTAAAAAGAGAAGTGTGTTTGTTTAGTAAGTGAGATATGTTTGTTTGTGAGAGGAAGTGTGTTTGTTTAAGATTTGAATTTCAATCCAAGGAAGGAGAAGAGAATGAGGTAACTTGGATTGATGAAGTGGATTGATCAAGGGTGGATAAAGAAGTGTGTTTGTTGTGTTTGTTTGAATTTAATCCAAGGGAGGAGAAGTGAGTAGGGTAACTTGGATTGATGAAGTGGCTTGATCAAGAGTGAGGATGATAGAGTGTGTGTGTGAAATCCAAATGGTTGTGGGGAAGAAGGTGAATAGTGGATATGTGGTGGAGAATCATTTGATGGAATGTAGAGGAGCCTATGTAGGGAATAAAGGGGACAAAAGGTACAACAAGTACAAGAAGAGTACATTGTGTAAGAGAATGTGAGTTAAACCATGTGGGTGTTATTTGGGGAAGGTTTATGTGAAGAGGAGTTTAGGCTTGAAGATGGTTTGAAGATGAGAAGTATGAAGATGATGATGTTTAGGATGAAATCAAAGGATTGATTTGGGTTTATAATCAAATTGCCAATAAGACACAAAAGAGTGGGCAAATGTGATTATGGGACGATTTAAGAGAAGAGTGTTTAGAGTGTGTGAATGATATAATCATTTATTAGGTAAGAAGGGTAAACAAATTATTGAGAAGGATGTATTGTAGAAAGTGTGGAAACCGTAAGGGGGGAGGTGAATACATTTTCGTTTAAAAATATAGCCAGACATTACATCACTCTCTGCCGGTGGTCCCATATATATATGGGGGGTGCATGATTTATGAGGACCGCCTCCATAAATGGTTTTTGGACTGGATATTTCGTATCAAATCACCAATCAAGTTTGACGTAATATGAGAAGTGTCAATAATAGATTTACAATAACTAGCGCATGTTCTAATGATATAACCACACTCACAATGTTTACTACAAAGAGCTACATAATCGTAACTAACACAATATACACAATAATTCACACAATCATGAGCACACAATGCAAGTGTAAAAGTAAAACGATAAATGTAAAGAAATAAGTAAAGCGAAAGGTAAAAGGAAATGCAAACCGGACACGGTGATTTATAGTGGTTCGGTCACGGAGCTCCTCTTCGCCCTACTCCACTCCCCGAGTATCCAACTCGAGAGTTACTTCACTAATCAACAAGTTCCCTTTCGGCGGAGAAAACCACATAACGATGCGTACATTATTTTCCGACACTAAGCTAGATGTCGAGTTCTTCTTCGGGTGCAACCAAACCCGTTATGTTTTGTGGTCCAACATAACAAACCTTGTGTTTTATGGCCTAAACACATAAACCGTGTCGCTTACAATATTTTCTGATACTAAGCTAGATGTCGAGTTCGAATCTTAGCTATAACCAATCTACCATATCACCAATGTATTTTGAGGCCTAAAATACTAACCGACACACAAACACTACTTCCGGATTTATACACTATCCGGATCTACCCAAATACACAAGAATTACAATATGGAAATCGAATCTACCCTATGACATACAAGTGATCAAATGTAATCACTTCTATGCAACCCAATCTACTACATGATCTACAAGTAATCAAGGATGATCACTTCCATGTAGAGACATCCTATACTTCACTACATACCCCTTGGTATTAGTGGAACTAACATAGAGTGTAACCATGATCCATGTCTAATGCAAGAACCATGATCAAAGATGAAGAAAGAAAATTCTATGTTTGTAGGTGGTGGTGCCATTTGGATTTCATCAAGGAGGAGGGGAAGAAAAACCTTGGCCTTTTATAGGAGATCCTTGACTTGGAGAAGTCTCTTTTGTCCAATGGGTAAAAGGGTGTTTGGACAAAAGTATGCACCAACAAGTTTCCCTCCATCTTTTAGAAGCTTAATTCAAATTTGAATTCACTAGTTTCCCTCCATCTTCTAGAAGCTTTGATTGGGGCTTAATGGGCCAAACTCTATTAGGCTTTAATGGGCTATCCCGTTTGCTTGGCCCGATCCAACTAGTTAAGCCCGTATGAGTAGGAGCCTCGGGATGTCCAGATCGAGTTGATAAATGTATACTTGTGGTGGATAAGATGGTGAGATATCCGTAAGTTGTGATGGATAGGGATGGTGAGATATATGTGAGTGGAATTATACATCTACGAGTAACTTGTGAACTTTATGTTATGTTTTACAAGGTACATGTTTGTCGTCACCAAAACATAAAGAGAATATATAGATTAAATATCGTATTTTACACTAACAAAAGATAAAAGAAAAGGCGAAAGAAACTAGTACTCCTCTGGTTTTGCTCAATGTTGGAGAAGAAATAAATGATCTCGGCTGAATCGTCATCAAAGAATCGTCCGTATGAAAATCCAAAGAACTTCCGGGATTCTCCTTATCAAATATAACCTGCAAATTAAAGACAAGAAACAACTATACCTGGCGTAAAATCGGTGGGATAATGATATACAACGTAATTATTTAGGGTTTTGATACTACGAAAGCAATAAAGATAGGATGAATGTACTAATGTAATTGTGGTATTCTGTAAGTTTTAGGAAAATTACAAATTCTGGAAATTATACAAAATTAATTTTTCAAAAAAAATACAAAATTTACTGTAGCTGGAGACGCGACGCCGTAAGGAAAAAATCATGACGCCGTCTCTAGAGACTGTAAATAAAAAAATTTACGTTTCTTAAAAAATTTCTGCACGCAAATCCTATTAGTTATTTCCTGGAAAAATTACTGCTTAAACCACGAGAACGATCAGCACAATCATATGACTCTAAACATGACACAAGACGCGAATTAATCTAAACTATTCGTTTTACATGTTTGAAATGGTTCTTAGAAACCGGATATTTTCCCCTGCACTTATTTGATGCAAAATACCTTTGATTGCAATTAAGATAAAGTTAAAGACAAAACAAAGCATGATCACATAAATCAAACACATAAAAACAAATGATAAAGAATAAAACACACGACACTCCTAATATGCGGGAAAATAAAATATTGGGTTGCCTCCTAATAAGCGCTTTTCTTTATTTAACGAGTCTCGTAGCTAGACTCGGAGTCACACTCCTTACATGACTCCTCCTTCGAGGATCAAAACTATCATCGAAAATCAAGACGTTTGATGAATGTAATTTAAATGAGTAGGATGCTTGTAAGTGCTCCCTCTCGGTATATGCTCCCCTTGTTTGGGGCACCAAAGAATCAAGATATAGATATGTGCTACAAAACAAAGTTAGTAGACAAGTGCAGACACACACACACATACACACACACGCATATATATATATATATATATATATATATATATATATATATATATATATATATATATATAGCAAGATATTAGCAGGGAATTAGACATGCACTTTTAGGTGTTATTATTCTAAAATATGACACTTTGAAATAGAATTAGAAACTAGAGACATGCAACCATTATTTTAAAATCAACAACCTAAATGATTAAAATAAAAAGACTCGAGACATATGTTTAATGACTAAGATTCGATCGAATTTTAATAAACGAGAATGAGATTCGTTTATTGATTGACGCACAAATAATATGAGAATGACCTTTTAAAGGTAGACGAATGACGTCTAATATCTTGGCAAGATATGCTAAAATATATACTTTAAAAGGATAAAAAGATAGACAAGATGAGGTGGAAACGATATGCTCTTGGATGAGAATGAAAATGATTCCATAGAGCTAAAAAGTGGGGAAGGAGGAGCGAGACTAAAAGAGGAAGGTGTCGACAAGAGGTTGTCAAAAAATGATTGATATATCATTTGCACTAACAATTGATGTGCATGTGATCTTATCGGGACAAAGGTGGACGATTGGGAATTCAAAGGTTTGTTTGGTGTTTTGTTGGTTGCCAATGTTAAGGAAGAAAGGTAGGTAAATGAAATGAGGTTGTAGTTCTTTTATGGTGGAAGAATAATGAGAGACGCAACAATATGGTGATTCAAAAACACTTGAAGATTAAATATCTTCTTTATGTTCTTCACTTTCTAGAAAGTGTAAAGTTTTGTAAAGGAGTGACATTTGCATTTCATAAATTACTTAAATATTTCGGATGAAATAATTAAGTTGTCAAGAGATATAGGAGGAATTTTAATAGTAACAAGACTATTAGAAGAGAGACGAAACGTTTAGAAGTGAGAAGAAACATTAGAGGTGAGGAGACTTATTAGAAGTGAAAAGGAACGTTTAGAAGTGAGAAGAAACATCAGAAGTAGAAAGACTATTAGTAGTGAAACGACTATTAGAATTGAGGAGACTATTGAAAGTGAGAAGAACCGTTTAGAAGTGAAAATGCCATTTTAGGTGAGAGAAGACGTTTTACGAGATGTGAGGACCAAGATTTGTATGTGAGGAGATTTATTGTGTGGTGAAAGTTTGTAAGTATGTCGATTGTGAGGAATGTGTTTGAGAATGAGACGCATTTTATGAAATTCACTTGACTATTGACACCATAAGGAATGATGCTTATGAGAATAGGGATATGAGGATGACCCATTGATCTTTAGAGAGATATTGGGCATAAGTTTATGCTTTGTGAAAGGTATTTAATCCTTCATGGGTTGTAGTAGTGATAAGTTACTATTAGGTTGTGATTATGTTGATGGTGAAGGATTACATGGTGAATCTTCTTGTGAAGATGACTCGGTGGATGACTTAAGACTTGTTTTTCATTTCACCTTGTTGGTTTGACGATGTACTAGAACTAGTAATCATCGTCAGCTCGTAGCAGCATAAGAGAGGGAGTGTTTGGTCAAGGATTTAAAAAAGAGGTATTATAAGCCTGCTGCCGGCGGTCCCAGATATATTTGGGGCCACCAGAATAAATCTGGGGGCCGCCGGACCGCCAACAGGAGAGGAGTTGTGGGCTTGACGAATTTTGTGAAAGGAGTGACATTTTAATTATCATTTCGCTAATTAAAAATACTTAAAGTACTTCGGATGAAGTAGTTAAGTTGTCACGACGCATGGAATAGAAAATAGACTAGAATCGAGACTAGTAGAGATACAGAATGTGTTCCATCATTCCTATAATTAGACAAAGATAATTGAACGATTCGCACTTGAGGGGTAAAGAAAGAATGTCTGCGATGTTATCTTCAGACGAAACTTTTTCGATGGAGATGTTTCCTCTTTGGACATTGATTGATTAAGATTCAACCCTTAATATATAATAAATATAAATAAATATATAAATATATAACAAGGATAAGAATCAAAAATCTCTCAATGTAGTAAACCGGAAGTATGATTCCCGGGTCGTTATCCCCAACGAGGAATGCAATTGAAAGTCGAGAGGCGTTTTGAGAATCGATGCTTGAATGGAACAAGATTATGATTGGTTATCTAAAACTACGGGAAAATTAAGGCAATTTAAACTAAGAACAAATAAGGCAAAACAAATATAAACTAAAAACGCAAACCGGGAATCCTAAAAAGCGACTTAAAAACTAGTTAAGGCAAATAATAACCCTAAAAATGCAAATTTGGTTTCTAAACTTCTAAAATGACAAAAGAAAATTTTCTAAAAAAGATTTATATATTTTTTTTGACTTTTTTATTTTTTATGAATTAAAAACCTATTTAATCAATTAAAATTCTAGAAAATGACAAATTAATTCCTAAAAATTCAAAAAAATGATTTTCTACTTTAGAAAAGTCTAAAATATCATAAAAACTCAGAAAAATATTTTTCACTACTTTTTATAATTAAAAACTATTTCTTAAAATTAATTTAAAAAGCTAAAAATGAAATTTAAAATCTAAAAATGATGAAAAAGATTTTAAACTTTGTAAACCTAAAACTATTTATTCTAAATCTAAAAACTATTTTTTTGTAATTTTCTGAATTAATTTACTATTTTTAAATGATTTTCTAAAATTCTAAACTTCGAAAAATAAAGAAAAATAACAAATTAAAGAGGAAAAATCAAAAAAATGCAGGAAAGTTCTAAATGTTGTAAGGGTCCTAGGAAAAATAAGTTGGTTAAGCCAGCTTATCGAATAAGCTCTAAAAAGCTCAAAATAAGATGCGAAGTGCTTATGAGAAAAAGAGTTGAAAACGTGTATAAATAAATTGATGTTGCAAGATCTAACGGAAAAGTCCCAAGGGCGCTAGTGGTAGTGAGTGTGTTGGTGTAAAAATGTTTGGTGATAAGGGTGAGGTCCCGGGTTCGAGCCTTGCTCACATGGGACTTCCCTTAATACCAAATGTTTTTGTTTTTGTCATTTTTTATAACTTTTTAAAAGACTAATAAATAAGCACTTTTTACAAAAACACCTTTTGTATAAACCACGAATAAGCACTAGAATAAGCTAAAAAGGGCAGGATAAGCTAAACTATACTAAACTATAAAAATGCTAATTGTTTAGCAAATTTAAGCACTAATAAGCAAACCAAAAAGAGAATTAAGCTAAAACAGTTGATAAGCTATACCTAAAAAGCAATTTTGAATAAAAATAAGGAACCAAATTAAGCTAGAAAGACAGAATCATCAAAAAGCTATGAAACTTAAAGATTTTAAGCTACAAAGCAAATAAGCTTAAATAAGCTCTAAACTAAAGAGAATAAGCTAAAATGGGCTTAATCTAACTTAATAAGCTAAACTAAACCTAGAATAAGCAAAAGCAATAAGCTAATAAGCCTAAACAAGCAAATAGCTTTTTGGCCAAAACTGATAAGCCAAAAGGCCAAGAGGGACTTTTCTAGCTTAAAAATAAGCTAGCAAAAGGATCCTTATGGCTTAGTGACTTATACCACTAAGAAGAATGGCCAAAAAGCTACAGTAAGCAACAATGAAAAAGCATTTTGAAATTTAAATAAGCACTTAAAAAGCTTCATGAAAAAGCTATCTCACACTGATTCAACACTTGGACAAATTTTTGCAAACTTTTGGAATCTTTACAAAACCACACTTTTGAGCTTAAAAATAAGCAGCTAAACAGATCCTTATGAACATATAACCTACAAACAGATTAAGCCTTGACCTCAAAGAGCTTATATCATCAATCTAAAACTATTTTGAAATTAAGAATAAGCCACAATGATCAAATTAAAAAGCTGATTTTCAAACTTTCAAACACTTAGCAACTTTAACATATTTTTACCAAAAACTCACACAACTAATGGACATGTAAACTACTTTATCATACTGCATTGTGACTCTAAAACAACACTAAAAACAACACTTGAAACCTGTTTTTAAAAGCTCTATCAAATAAGCCAGTTCAATCTATTTCTAGAACACAGATTCAAACACCTTTTTGCATAAAACCTTAAATAAGCTTTTAACCCTTAAAACTTCTTAAACACAGATTATCACAACTCAAAAATGCTTGTTAAAGATGAGTGAATGACCCAAAAAGATTTTTAAACCATTTTGACCCATTTTGTCTACTGTCCCAAACACTCCTTTAAAACTGTTTTTACCAATTTTAACTTAATAACTTGATTTTTAATGAACAAACCCTTAATACCAAATTATAGATGACTTATAACAAACATATTAAGCAACTTTTAACACTTAAATCAGCAAAAACAACATGATTAAAGATTATGTAACTTTTAAGCCAATTTAAGACAAAATATAAGAAAAACTTGCACACAAGATTTTTATACTATAACCTAAGCATAATAAGCAATAGACATCATAACAAAGCATAAATAAGTAAATAAGAACAGGCAATAAGCAACAATAAGCAGTTGAATAGTAAATAAGCTATAAATGGAAAAATGAAACTTACAAAGGCCCTTGCTCAAAACAGGGCAAATGAGCTCAAAAGAGCTTATCTACTAGCTCTAGCTTATCAAAGATAAGCTAGTAGTGTCCATAAGCCCATCCAAATCCGGCTTATCATCCAAAAAGCTTTTTTGAGTGATTTTTGGTAAAATAAACTTAAACCTTACAAACTATGAAAAAGTTTTGTAAGACTTAAGTAACAGCTTAAGAAGGTTATAAAAAGAGCTTTTGAGAGCTTATAAAACAGTTTTAAACAATCAAACACTTTAACTTAAAATCATTACAAGGCTTTTAAGAAAACATTACAATAAGCTAAAAAACTTAAATTATAAGCTGAAAAACTACTAAAAAAAACTTAGATGCCCAAAGGCTTACAAATGAGCCTATTTATACTACACTAATGAAGGTTCTAGGTCTTGTGCTTCTTTGCTGAGAGGGCTCAAGCCTGTGTTTCTTGTGTGAGAGAGGTCACAAAGTAATCCTAGCCATCCAATTTGAGTAGTGTCCAAGCCAATTGATCTTGTCCATCCATTCTTTGTCTTCTTTCATAGACGAATTAGAGTGTAGAGGATTGCCAAGGTGGCAATTGGTGGGATAAGGTGTGGGGTGTGTAGACAAAGTGGAGAAGAAAGGGGAATAGTGTTGTCTGTTATTTGGCGGGTAGTGGAGACAGGGTAACCAAAAAGATGTACAGTTGTTCCCGCTTTTTTTGAAAGTTTGGGAAATGGGCAAGAATGGTCCCTGAAAGTGTATAAGTGTATTGCAGGGAAAGTCCTTGTTTGGTGCATCTTTGGTCCTTGGAGTTTGGGTTGGGTTTGCACCGTTAGTCCTTAAAGGACTAACGGGGTAAAGGTTATAAACATTTGGGAAAACGGGGGTGTTAACAGGGGTATGGGATTGGGCTTGTGTTGGGCCGGGTATAAAAATAAAGGGATTGGGCTTTTATTAAGGTTTAAGGTTTATAAGGTTTTGTAAAGTATAAGTGGGCTGACCCGGGCCCACTAGGTGGGTACGGGT
>BQNB010014714.1:0-32500 GCA_026074375.1 Tanacetum coccineum | reverse complement strand
GGGGGGGGGGGGGGGGGGGGGGGGGGGGGGGGGGGGGGGTGGGTCCCCATGAAATGGATGCCCCACACATCAAAGATTTCACAAACTGGGATGGAATTTTGAGGCATTTCATCACGCTACGAAATTTTTCCTTGACGCTGGCACGAGTCGCAATTTTTAACCAACTCGTGTGCATCTTTGTAAATAGTGGGCCAAAAGAAACCGGCATCAAAGACCTTTTTGGCGGTGAGATTTGCACCATGATGTCCCTCGGTGGGTCCATTGTGGCAAGCTTCAAGGATGTCGAGAGCTTCTTTGCCGTGTACACACCGCCGGATCACTTGATCCGCACATATTTTGAACAAATAGGGGTCGTCCCAAAAGTAGTGTTTAACATCCTTGAAAAACTTGTTCTTTTGTTAGGACGACATCCCTTTAACAATGAAATTTCCCGCGTGGTAATTTGCATAATCGGCAAACCACGGGGTACTTGAGTCACCACGAAAAGTCACCATATTAAGTGTCTCGAGGGGAAACTTTTCATTTATCTCCTTTGGGTCGAGCACATTTTCATAAGGATTTTCTAATCGGGAAAGATGATCGGCCGCGAGATTCTCGGCTCCTTTTGTGTCAATTACTTTGAATGTGAACTCTTGAAGGAGGAGAACCCACCGGAGCAATCTCGCCTTGGAATCTTTTTTAGCAAAGAGATATTTTAGGGCGGAGTGATCCGTATACACTATGCTTTTGTTCAAGATGAGGTAAGACCAGAATTTTTCAAAGGCATACACCACGGCTAACATTTCTTTCTCCGTCGTGGTGTAATGCGATTCCGCCTCGTTCATCGTTTTACTAGCATAGTGTATAGGCCTAAAGTGTTTTTCAACACTTAGACAAATTTTTGCAAACTTTTGCAAACTTTACAAAACCACACTTTTGAGCTTAAAAATAAGCACCTAAACAGATCCTTATGAACATATAACCTACAAACAGATTAAGATTTGACCTCAAAGAGCTTATATCATCAATCTACAACTATTTTGAAATTAAGAATAAGCCACAATGATCAAATTAAAAAGCTGATTTTCAAACTTTCAAACACTTAGTAACTTTGACAGATTTTTACCAAAAACTTACATAACTAATGGACATGTAAACTACTTTATCATGCTGCATTATGACTCTAAAACAACACTAAAAACAACACTTGAAACCTGTTTTTAAAAGCTCAATCAAATAAGCCAGTTCAATCTATTTCTAGAACACAGATTCAAACACCTTTTTGCATAAAACCTTAAATGAGCTTTTAACCCTTAAAACTTCTTAAAGACAGATTATCACAACTCAAAAATGCTTGTTAAAGATGAGTGAATGACCCAAAAAGATTTTTAAACCATTTTGACCCATTTTGTCTACTGTCCCAAACACTCCTTTAAAACTGTTTTTACCAATTTTAACTTAATAACTTGATTTTTAGTGAACAAAACCTTAATACCAGATTATAGATAACTTATAACAAACATATTAAGCAACTTTTAACACTTAAATCAGCAAAAACAACAGGATTAAATCCTTGTCTTTATTCCTTGACGAATGGGATGATTGGAGATTGCCAAGGTGGCAATTGGTGGGATAAGGTTGGTAAAGGTGTTGGTCGACATAGGGGAGAAGAAAGGGGGATGATGTCTTGTCTGGTAGTGAGGACAGGACACTATCCAGGGAGATGATGAACAGTACTTCGCGCAATTTTTGAAAGATTGGAAAATTGGCAGGAAAGGCCCCTGAGGGAGTATACTTTGGTTACAACCACAGTCCTTGAGGTTTGCATATTTGGTCCTTGGAGTTTGGGATGGGCTTGCACCGTTAGTCCTTAAAGGACTAACGGGGTTAAGTTTAAAAGGGTAACGGGAGAACGGGGTGTTATAAAGGTGTTGGTTTGGGCTCATTGTTGTTGGGCCGGGTATGGCTTAAAAGTGGTGTTGGGCTTTTATTAAGGCTTAAGGCTTATAAGATATAAGTGGGCTTTCCCGGGCCCACTAGGTGGGTACGGGTGGGCCCACTTTTGGCAATTTAGGTTTTCGGGTTCGGTTTTTGATGCTCTTTCCAATGCCTCATCCCGGGGTTGACTTTGACTTTTTGACTTTTTGACTTGGCTTTGATTTTGACTTCTCTTTACGCTCTTTCCGTTCTCGTGCTCGGTTTTGTCGTTTTGGCTTCGATTTTTGTCCTTTTCTTGGATATCCAGGCGTCCAAATTGTAGTATTCTAGTAGGGTCTAAGTCTTGTGATCATAGCATTAAATCCTTGTTTTGTTCCTTGACGAATGGGATGATTAGGGATTGCCAAGGTGGCAATTGGTAGGATAAGGGTGTAAAGGTGTTGGTCGACATAGGGGAGAAGAAAAGGGGATGATGTCTTGTCTGGTAGTGAGGACATTGACACTATCAGGGAGATTGATTGAACAGTATTCGCGCAATTTTTGAAGATTGGAAAAATTGGCTGGAAAAGGCCCTTGAGGGAGTATACTTTGGTTACAACCACAGTCCTTGAGGTTTGCATATTTGGTCCTTGGAGTTTGGGATGGGCTTGCACCGTTAGTCCTTAAAGGACTAACGGAGTTAAGTTTAAAAGGGTAACGGGAGAACGGGGTGTTATAAAGGTATGGTTTGGGGATATTGTGTTGGGCCGGGGTATGGCTTAAAGTGGTGTGGGTTTTATGAGGCTTAAGGGCTTATAAGATATATGTGGCTTCTCCCGGGCCACTAGGTGGGTATGGGTGGGCCCACTTTTGGCAATTTAGGTTTTCAGGTTCGGTTTTTGATGCTCTTTCCAATGCCTCATCCCGGGGTTGACTTTGACTTTTTTGAAATTGGTTGATTTTGACTTTCTTAAGCTCTTTCGTTCTCGTGCTGATTTTGTCGTTTTGGCTTCGATTTTGTCCTTTTCTTGGATATCAGTTACCTGCAATTCAAATGCAAACATACAAATTATAATGTATTTTTGGTACCTTTTTTTAGTCAATTAAGTCTGGTTTTAGTGGTCAATGGTTGTGTAATTAAACACATAAATAAATCACCCATACTAAGATCATTGTCCGTGTCCCTCATGCAATGCTATAAGTAAGCACTTAGAAAACTAAAAATCTCAATCCCCCTCGACTAATTACCTCGAAAAGTAGCTAAGTGTTCATCGAGGGGAATTAAAGAATCAAGAGTTTAGAAAAGCCCCATTTTTATAATTTTTAAAGATATACACTTATTCCTACTAATATTTTTGTATTTTTTTTATATATATATTTTAGCAACTAACTAATTTGACTTTTGTTATTTTCATAACCGTTAGGGATCATAGAACAAGATGCATTTCGATCCGAAAATGCCCCCAAAAAGGATAATGTAATTTTCATGTTCCCAACTTTTTCACTCGCTCCAAACCAAGCTTAAAACGAAATCACCGTTAAATATCAGTTAAGATGCTAACATTACTCATATTTGCAACTTGTGAACTTTTCACTCCCGACATATTTATTTCTTAGGTGAATGTGCCATTTTGAATTTTCAACCATGATCATCGTTTTGCAAATATTCTATGCTTTAGTTCCACCGAGAATAATGAGTTTGAAGGCTTGTCGATCATCCCCATTTTTTTGTAGCGACTTTCGTTCTCGGCACATCCAATCCTTCGGACTAAAGTGTCCTGGATTTTGCACCAACAGAGCTAGTATCGGACTCACGGAACTTAGCTTTTCAAAAAAATCTTAGGTTTCTCGTTATTACACGTAGAATATTTTTAAAAACTTAAAAAGGAAATAGTCAAAGTTCAAACACATATTTTAAATTTATCAAAAAGAGATTATTTATTAATTCAAATTAATATTAAACAATAAAACTGATACAATTGTAAACCCTCGACCTTTTTTAGAAGGCTCTGAAAACATTCGGTTGTGAGCGGCTAGGATGCAGCAAACTTTTATCAGTCTCGGATTTTTATTCTTACTATGGGCTTTCTTTAGAAGGCTGTAACATCGGTTGTAAGCCGGCAAGACGCATCAAACTTTTATCAGCCCACAGTTTATATTATATTTTTCATTTTTCATCATATTTTCATATATATATATATTTCTCTCTTTTTACTTCATTTTACTATATAAAGAAGACTTCTTTTGAAAAATTCAAGTATAAATTTGAACTAAGACTAAAATTTTTGCTTTTAACTACATAAAATTTATTGATTTAGGTTTAATCTCCAAAAATAGCACGTATTATTAATTCGGTTAGAAGCTTATGGGAGAAAAGGCCGCAAATTACTTACATGAGCTCTTAAGATTTCAATTTATCTTGTTTTACATTCCACTCATACTTAACCAATATCATTTTTTGTTCCTGTCGCGAATTTCTTTTCGGAGAATGCTTGAGCCTAATAAGGTTTAAAGAACAAGTCTAGAGCTCATCACGCTCTCGATGAGTCAATATTTTAATCTTATTCTATCCCAGCGTGGAAAGTCAAAATTGTGACAAAACACTTATTTTATTTTTGAAATTTTTAAATTTTTTTTTCATTTTTTTGGTATTTTGGTGGTAAAAACGGGATTACGTGAAAACAACGACTGCAGGCACAATCAAATCGATAGATCCCCCCCACCCCACATACTAGAATTAACATTGTTATCATCAATGTTTTAAGAAGGGTCTCTACGTTAAATCCTAAGCCGTTTATGAATTATGCTTAAAGATAAACGTTAGTCGATTAGATTAGGATATTGGATTTCCCAAATGAAGCTGAGGATTTGAAGCTCGAGTGATCGAAGGACAAAACCACGAGCATGAGAGGCTTCAAAAATCCGGGACAATCCTGGACTATATCACAAAAACACAAGCATACGAGAATAGAAAGAGGGCACGACTTCTTCACAACAAAAAACACTTAATTCATTAACTACATAATATTATTAGGATAAGCATGGGGTTTGCCCCTTTCCCATGAAGCACTTGTTAGGGTCACTAAGCTTGACCTAATCCCCGAATTTATTTGTCCTTGGGGAAGGTTTGGAAATCCGGGACAACCAATTATGGTACGTCCCC
This sequence comes from Tanacetum coccineum, assembly GCA_026074375.1. Taxonomy (NCBI): domain Eukaryota; kingdom Viridiplantae; phylum Streptophyta; class Magnoliopsida; order Asterales; family Asteraceae; genus Tanacetum; species Tanacetum coccineum. The sequence continues at coordinate 27,441 of BQNB010014714.1, read as the reverse complement.
TCCAAAGTAGTGCTTAATTCTATGGGGGGGGGGAAACCCAATTCACCTTGATGGTTTGGCTGAGTTTTATATAACCTCAACGGTGCCATATGGTAAAGTCATGGGCAATGGTGAACGGTTGGACCAACGGAATTTAACTTCGCCCGCGAGAACATCTTCAATCTAGAGTAAAGAGGAGGACTTGATCAACGACGTTGAAAATGCGCGTTTTTGATCTTTTGAGTCATGGATCCTCTTTGTTTTCTCTTTATAATAAAAGGGGGATTTTCAAAATAAGGGGGGGGGGTGGAGGGGGTGTTTTTTTTTTTTTTGTTTTTCCCCATAGGCATGATCACGAAGTTATTTATTTTCAATGAGTTGAAACTTTTCGCGTGATCGCTAGCGTCTCAGGTCATAGTTTGCATGCTTCAAGGTCCTAGGAGTGCTTTGTGATCGAGCTCGATCGGTAGATGTCATGCCTTTACGTACACGAGCTAGTATGGGGTACCCACCTGAAGGGTGTTTGTAAGTTGTATGGAAGGCTAAAGTGCGTCATCTAATTTATAAGACCAAGTGGCACGGTTCTTGCCCACGTGGTCTTTCAAGAATCGTTTCAAGCCACGATTGGATACCTCACACTGGCCACATTGTTTGTGGGTGCTACTGATGGTGGAGATACCTCAACTTGCCCTACTTGTTTGTGGTGTGATACGCGGTGGAAGAGACGGTGAGTAACTCCTTTAAGCATGACCTTTGCAAACTGGTCATTGTAAAAATGGGTTCCGCGATCACTTATGATAGCATGAGGGGCACCGAATCGGGCGAAGAGAGATTTAAGAAATTTGCAAACAACTCGGGCGTCGTTAGTGGGGAGCGCTTTTGCTTCAACTCATTTTGACAAATAGTCGACAACCACGAGTATATATTTTTTCCCTCGTGAAGACGGGAACGACCCCATGAAATTGATGCCCCACACGTCAAAGATTTCGCAAACTTGGATGGAATTTTGAGGCATTTCATCACGTTGCGAAATTTTTCCTTGACACTGACAAGTGTCACATCGGGTGACCAAGTCATGGGCATCTCGGTAAATCGGTGGGCAATAAAAATTCCTGACGTCACATACTTTTTGGCGGTGTAGTTATGAACCGTAATGTCCCCGGTGGGTCCACTATGGCAAGCTGTGAGGGATTGTATTGTCAACAGCTTCCTTGGCCTGCAACACAACGCCTGGATCATTTGATTCACACATATTTGAAACAAATAGGGGGTCTTCCAAAAGTAGTGTTTAACATCCTTGAAAAATTAGTTCTTTATGTCGGGTCGGGACATCCCTTTAACAATAAAATTCACCAGCGTGGAAATTGCTTAATCGGCACTCCACGGGGTACTTGAGTCCCACGAAAAGTCACCTTATTAGTGTTTTTCGAGAGGAAACTTTTTCATTTATCTCCTTTGGGTCGAGCATATTTTCATAAGGATTTTCTAATCGGGAAAGATGATCGGCCGCGAGATTCTCAGCTCCTTTCGTGTCAATTACTTTGAATTTGAACTCTTGAAGGAGGAGAACCCACCGGAGCTATCTCGCTTTGGAATCTTTTTTAGCAATAGGTATTTGTGGGCGGACGTGTAAGTGATCCGTATACACTATGCTCTTTGTTACAGTTGAGGTTAAGACGGTATTATTCGAAGGCATACACCCGGCTAACATTTCTTCTCCGTCATGTGTAATGCGATTCCACATCGTTCATCGTTTTACTACATAGTGTATAGGTCCTAAAGTGTTTTTCAAACACTTAGACAAATTTTTGCAAACTTTGCTATTTCACAAAAACCACACTTTTGAGGGGCTTAAAATTAAGCACATTACCATTCCTTAATGAACATTAACCTACAACAGATTAAGCTGTTGACCTCAAGAGTTATATCATCAATCTACAAATATTTTGGAAAATTAGAATAAGCCACAATGATCAATTAAATAGTGACTTTCAAACTTTCAAACACTTAGTAACTTTGACAGATTTTTACCAAAAACTTACACAACTAATGGACATGTAAACTACTTTAATCATTATTGCATTAATGACTCTAAAACAACACTAAAAACAACACTTGAAACCTGTTTTTAAAAGCTCAATCAAATAAGCCAGTTCAATCTATTTCTAGAACACAGATTCAAACACCTTTTTGCATAAAACCTTAAATGAGCTTTTAACCCTTAAAACTTCTTAAAGACAGATTATCACAACTAAAAAATGCTTGTTAAAGATGAGTGAATGACCCAAAAAGATTTTTAAACCATTTTGACTACTGTCCCAAACACTCCTTTATAAACTGTTTTTTACATTTTAACTTTATTAACTTGCTTTTTAGTGAACAAAACCTTAATACCAGATTATAGATAACTTATAAAAACATATTAAGCAACTTTTAACACTTAAATCAGCAAAAACAACAGGATTAAATCCTTGTCTTTATTCCTTGACGAATGGGATGATTGGAGATTGCCAAGGTGGCAATTGGTGGGATAAGGTTGGTAAAGGTGTTGGTCGACATAGGGGAGAGAAGAGGAAGAAAAGGGGGTTGATGTCTTGTCTTGTAGTGAGGAACAGGTATACATCCCCTTCAACACTAGAAACAAACAACAATAGCTCAACACTTTCTAGGGGACGATGATGAACAGTACTTGCCGCAATTTTTGAAATGATTGGAAATTGGCAGAAAGGACCCTGAGGGTGTTTACTTGGTTACTAACCACAGTCATTGAGGTTTGCATATTTGGTCCTTGGAGTTTGGGATGGGCTTGTAGCCCATTAGTTTCCTTAAAGGACAACGGGGTTATGTTTAAAAAGGGTAACGGTAGAAGAAGAAGAACGGGGTGTGGGGTTATAAAGGTGTTGGTTTGGGCTCATTGTTGTTGGGCCCGGGGTATGGCTTAAAGTGGTGTTGGGCTTTATAAGGTTAAGGCTTTATAAGATATATGTGGGGCTTTCCCGGGCCCACTAGCGTCGGGTAGGGTGGCCAACTTTTGGCAATTTAGGGTTTTCGGGTTCGGTTTCTGAATGCTCTTTCCAATGCCTCATTTCCCGGGTTGACTTTGACTTTTGACTGCCTTTGATTTTGACTTCTCTTTTCGCTCTTTACGTTTCGTGCTTCAGTTTTGTCTCTTTTGGTTTCGATTTTTGTCGTTCTTGGATATCCGTTACATGCATATTACCGAAGATAATTGAACGATTCGCACTTGAGGGGTAAAGAAAGAATGTCGGCGATGTTATCTTTAGACGAAACTTTTTCGATGGAGATGTTTCCTCTTTGGACATTGCCTCGAAGGAAATGGTGACGTATCTCGATGTGTTTCGTATGCGAGTGAAAAAATAAATAAAAAAGAAAACAAACGAAGATAGAAGCGACGAGCTTGATGATGTCAAGACGGATGGTGGTTAACGTACGATGAACTACATCCATGAAGTTATGTAGCTCTTCTCAAGCATTGTGAATGTTCATAGAACAATCACACGACAAGCTATGAGGTTGTCTTAAAGGTGGTAGCGAAAAAGGTAGATGAAATGAATTGGCCATCTATATGGTTGTAGAGGCGTGATTGAGTGAGAAGAAAGAGGTATGATCGCAATTTCCCGAAAGACAAAGAATGTTTTCGTCGAAGAGAAAGAGTGTTTTCGTCGAAGAGAAAGAATGTTCTCGTCAAAGAGAAAGAATGTTCTCGTCGAAGGGGAAGAGTGTTTTCATCGAAGAGAAAGAGTGTTTTCGTCGAAGAGAAAGAATGTTTCCGTCGAAGAGAAAGAATGTTTTCGTCGAATAGAAAAGTAGAACGTTTTAACTTATGTTGTTAAAGGGCTTGAATATGGATTTTCAGATATGACCTTTCGTGTTTGCGATCGCAAGTTAAAGATACTTGAATATTTCGGATGAAATATTTAAGTTGTCAAACCTACTTTGAGGTGGATTAGATTTGTATCTAACCTTCCCTTGACAAAAGAGTGGATCATTTGGAAGAAGGAGAGATGACGATTAAGGGAGTGTGTGAGTGAAGACTCTAGGAGATTTAAGACCATTTTACGATGCTTTTGACTTATTAGATTTGTGACACGGACGCGAAGAAAAATATTCTAGTGTGAGAAAATATATATCTAGATGCAGAAGACATATAGATATAAGCATGCAAGTTTATCTAAGCATGAATCAACACAATAATTAACGAGATTAATGTGTAAGACTATATAACATCTAAAAGTTAATTGTTATACATCAAAATGACATAGTGTAGGTGCACAATTAACACGTAAGTCATGTAAGATGACGCATACATAACATGATAATTTTAAATGCAGTCATCATGTAAAACTTGTTAGCATTTAGAAGCATGTGTTATTTAGATAAACTAAGAGATATTTTATCTAAATTGCTAAAAAAACAAACGCCTTTACAATAGACATGCATTCAATAGCTAAGCATATAAACGTCGAGCATATAGATAAACATGAAGGCATATAATTGCATTACATGGGAGCAAGTTATCATCTTGAAACTTCAAAGCACATATGTGAGGTGCAAGTTGTCTAGATTGACTAAGGAGAAGCCTAATTTCGACTTTCTTAGTGTGCACTCCTAATGAGATGCAAAGTCCATCAATGTAGACTATCATTAGTCATATTTAGGAAGAGCCATTTAATCAAATTAGAGAATGAATATGAGACTATCACTAGTGGTGCTCAATTCAGGCTAAACACGGCCATTTTTACGGGTTATACAACGAATCCAACTTCAATCTTGGAAGCAATTCAACCATTAGGTCAAATTGAATTTCTAGTGCAATAGGTTCTCTAGTAGTCATTCTCATGTTAGATAAAATAGAATTCCTATATTTGCTTAATGAAGTGTAGCAAGGATAAAATTTGTATTGTCTTTTCATACATGGCCTAATATGACTCAACTAACATGCTTTAATTTCGGTTCACATAATCCTAATCAAGATGTGTGGAATTCTAAGGTTGAATGAGAGAGCAAGCAAGTTGTTGTAAGCATAATAAATAATGAGTTATCTAGGACCTAGGAGTATGCTTAAGAGTGACAATGTGTAATGCTCTACATTGAGAGTGTTCGAAGAATGCACCTTTGCATGTCTTTTATGAAAGAAATCCAATTAATGTTACTTACCTCAATAGTTCTTGTGAATGTTTCTTTGTAGAAATAATGATGATTTACTAAAGGTTGGTCACATGTATGTTGGATTTTTAAACATGAGATTGACAAAGAGAAGATGTTTAAATCTGAGGCCATAGGGCGAATCTACCTAAACCGAAGATGAATCTAGGACGTAGGATCCATCAATCCGTGGAGGTGCCAAATTTTGGCAAGGATCATTTTCCCATTATTTGGGAGATGGTATTGACATTTGGTTATTAGGAGAAGTTTATATAAGTTATAAGGGTTCTCGGTTTGAATTTTCAGAAATGACATCTAAGTCTTGCTTATCAAGATGGAGTACTTATGAGTTTCCTGATGGAAATTTATAAGACGTCAATCCTACTCAGAGTGTGTTAAGTTTAGCATGCATAATTTGACCATAGATAATAACACAAACATTTGAACACTTTAGACTCAATGAAACATCTTCACTGCAAGTGTGAGTTGCAAATTGATGACTAATCTTGTTGGCTTGCAATCGACTTCGTGATTTCATGTAATAACCAAGGATGGTTAAAGATGTAGACTCGGAAAAATATCTATGATCATTTGATTGATATATCTGTGATTTAGTTAAATCCTAATCTCGATTTCATGTTCATATTCCAAATTTGTAATTAGATTGAATAGTGAGATTGATTATAGTTTGAATAATAATCATCTTCATATTCGAAATCCTCTTACGATCACTTATATAAAGAAAGTACAATAATGGTTTGTGGAATATGTTCAATTATTCCTAGTCCTAATCTTAGATGGTTAAAAGGTTCTCATTTGGTAAAGAAGAAATATTATGCTTATTTGGTAAAGTAAAAGAAAGTTTTAATGAGAAGATAGTTTGAGTTATGATCTGATGCATATTCTTATCGTCTTTGAAGAGGATGTCATCATTTTCATATCAATCGAGTGTGATTGAGTATGTAGGTTTAAGATAATATCTCTTGTTATATTTTGATATAATCTTAAAGCTAAACAAATGAGAATCCGATTTCATGTCCATACTCGAAAACTTGTCAATTAGATTCGACAATAATATCAATCATAATTTGAATAATGAATCGATATATATACGAAATCTTTCTTGACCCTCACGAACACTCTTTTAAAAGAAAACAAATAAAGATTTTTATAGTGTGTTCCATTAATCCTAAGACTAGTTGTAAGGTGAGGTTGATGAATAATGACAAGTTAATTTCTTACTTCAAGATTGTCATATATTTTGATTGTGCGAAAAACTATTTATTGTTATGTATAGTATGCATAGTTTTTGACATTTTATGAGTATAAAAATGATTTTTCTAACCATTTTAGTACAACACACATCTTTTGTAAAATACTATATGTTTATAAAAAGAATATAGTTATGTGTGTGTGTTAGAATAATGCAAGCACAAGAAAAGTTTAAAAATACATTTTGTTTTACTTAATTACTAATGTATTAATACAATCTTTTATTTTGTTTAACGAACCCATGGTCAAACGATTCAAGACGATGAAAAGATTTAGACATCTTGTTGGAAGAAAGTTAACGTGTTGGAAAATATTTTGGTGACGGGTTTTAACATATGATCATATGACAATATTTTCCCACACACTTGACAAACTATTGAGCTCTCATTTCTAAGTAGGTTGTTACACTTAAAATGATTTGCAAGATGTTTATGTAACATTTGTAAATATAGCTATCTATGCCTATATGCAATGCACAAATAATTTCGCAACTTAACGCAAGAGATCTAGCATAATTCCTATTCGGCATAATTCGAAAAAACTAGTAACAAACACATAGCATACATGGCACGTGTGTTTAGATATATAAGTATCTCAATTACAAATAGTAATGATTACTTATTAATATCTATTAACAAAGTTAAAACACATGTAAACATACATAATCATCTAGCATACACATAAAGATATTTGTCGTTGTTTTGTGTATTAGATACAACGTCGTATACTTAGCTTGATTTTATTTGAAAATAAAATAGTTTCCTCCCCATTTCAAAAAATTATCAAGATGAATGTTTTGAAAAGATAAATACACCGTTTTTCAAAATTACATTGACTAGAAATGCTTGACTTGAATGAAAAGGTAAACTACAAGTTTTAAGTCAAAACAAAACATAAAGTTTTGACCGCAATGTAGTATTTTGCATTTCTGGATGACTTAAGTTTGGAATAAATACTTGGGAGTATTTTTAAATAAAAGTAGACTCAATTACTTTTAAAATGGCGGGTGGCACGACTTCTACAGACTTACGGTTAATTTTATAGGAATTTTCAAAGTTTGTCAAATTCTGACAAAACAGATAGACGGCCCCCAGAAAGGTGACGGCTCCCAAATATATTATGGGGCCGTCCTAACATTTAGGGGACCGCCACCAGTGACCCAAAAACACGTTTTTTGTATAAAATCATTTGGTAACTTAATGAAAGGACGTAGGACTTCAGGGAGTTGTTCCAGCACATAAAACACGTGTTTTAGACATCATTTTTACTCTTAGGACTTAGAAAGACGTATCGTGACACTTCCAAGCTTTTTGAGAATATTTTCATTCAAGTTAGTATACGAGGTATATTTAACAACAAAATTAGTACGAATCAAGCAACAAAACACTTTTCATATTTAATCCCCCTTTATGGATAATTTGATACATGGATCATACTCTATTTTAAAAACCATTTGTTTTGAAAACTAGAGTGACGTGGCTCCTGATACCAATTGTGGAAAGCGTAAAGAGAGGGGGGATGAATACGTTTTCATTTAAAAATATGGCCAGACATTACATCACTCTCTGCTGGCGGTCCCATAAATATATGGGGGCCGCCTGATTTATGGGAACCGCCTCCAGAAGAGATCTTTGGACTGGATCTTTCGTATCAAATCATCAATCAAGTTTGATGCAATATGAGAAGTGTCAATAATAGATTTACCATAATTAGCGCATATTCATACAATATAACCACACTCACAATGTTTACTACAAAGAGCTACACAATCATAACTAACACATTATACACAACAATTCACACAATCATGAGCACAATGCAAGTGTAAAAGTAAAACGATAAATGTAAAAAAATAAGTAAAGCGAAAGGTAAAAGGAAATACAAACCGGACACGGTGATTTATAGTGATTTGGTCACGAAGCTCCTCTTCGCCCTACTCCACACCCCGAGTATCAAACTTGAGAGTTATTTCACTAATCAACAAGCTCCCTTTCGGCGGAGAAAACCTTATAACGTTGCTTACATTATTTTCCGACACTAAGCTAGATGTCGAGTTCTTCTTTGGGTACAACCAAACCCTTTATGTTTTGTGGCCCAACATAACAAACCTTGTGTTTTATGGCCTAAACGCATAAATTGTGTTGCTTATAATATTTTTCGACACTAAGCTAGATGTCGAGTTCTGATCTTAGCTAGAACCAATCTACCACATCTTGTGAGTCCCTAAACGAATAGATCTTTGCAGCCTATGAAGGATAATAGCCAAAATGTGTAAACACAACTGACTATATAGAAACACTGATTATGAATACTATGTGTTAATGCGGAATCTTAACACAAGTACTAAGAAAAACAATGTATGACTAAATAACAACTTTCTATTAATCTGCTTAGATCAATTACAGATTACTAACTATTTGAGATGTGATACTGTATGAGATTTCTTGATATCGTATCTAACTATTGCTGAGAGAGAACCTTTTATAGACTAAGGATAAACTCTCACAAGCTTACAAATCGCTAACAGATAACACATATCTTTTCCTAGAATATCTCATACATATCTCATAAACGGTACTAACTATTTTCTTCTAACGGTACTAACTAATCGATCAGTACTTACATTTTGTACTGTCGGTACTAACTATAACTAACAGTACTAACTATTTGTACTGTCGGTACTAACTTACTAAAACATAAATCCTAACAATCCTCCCTTAAACATGAATGTTGAACTCTTTAACTTCATGTTTCTTCAACTTCTTTAATGCATAGAGGATGTATCCAAACACTCATATCATTTCTTGATCTTCTAAACTCTATCCTTCTTCAGCAGCAACTTTGTCTTCTCAGCAACTCAGCAACATCTTTTCAGCAACAATCCAACTAAGTTGGCTTTGTAGTTTTTGGCAAACTACCAGCCATTAACGGATTTGATGTTCCTTTACCAGTAGCCGTTTGCTCTGGGATAGTTAACTCTTCATTTTAAAAACATGGTGAGTTAATTACCATACAGTTTTTGGTAAACTGTCAACCATCAACGGAATTGATTTGTCTTTACCAAATACCGTTTGCTTTTGGACTAGCCAATGCTTCATTGATGGTTTAAGTAAATTGTTGATCAATTTGAGCTCTAATCTAAGCTTAGAGACTTAGATAGCTTATAATGAGCTTGTGAGAAGCTTGTGATTGATTTGAGAGCTTATAGAAAACAAGAGCTTTTCGGTTTATTTGAGAAAAATGAAGCAACTCAGATTAATAAAATTACTAAGATTCATTGTATTTACATAACAGATTCAAGTCACCTGTATATAAAATGGAGATCTAACACTCTGAGTAGTCTTATTATTAGGTAAAATCTACAATGTAATCTGGAGTATGTTTATAAGTAACGCTTATTGTATCAGTGCCATAAGAAGTGTGAGCTTGTGTGAAAATCGACGCTATCATAGTAGTCGAGGCACTCATCAGTAGAATCGCGTACGCACCCCTGATTCTTGTCCCCCCTCCCCCCCCGTCGACGTCGTGCAATTGCTATTCTACTAGCCTTGCAATTTGAAGAATATAGGCTCTTCTTATCTCAGCTCTCACATTCTATTTGATCACGACCCTTCTGTATATTTCCACAATCATTGGTATTCACATTCATTCAATGTTGGAATAAATGATGAGCACTCGGATTTCCAATGTGGCTTTCCGTCTGTTGCCACAAACCCTTTGCTGCTTCTTTTGGCTAGGAGGATTTAGTGTAAATTCCAATCATTGGTTGTGCTTCTTTCAATGCCCACGTGTCTCCTTGTCCCATTTGTGAACAATAGAGACCTCAAGTAACGTTTCCTTTTGCCGCATAGGAGGTTGGTGCCTGAATTGTTAAGCCACGCAAACAATTTGATTTTACCCTTTGATTTGAGTGGGGTTAATCGTCAAGAACGAAGATGAACAGTAAATAGCTATTACTCGCATTTTTTTACTTTTAAATGTTAGATGGGGGTGTTTGACTCGGGGGATTGGGTCGTTGAACCTGGGCTTTTATAAAAGAAATGGAATTAGCCGGTTTAAGGGTTCAAGTTATAATGGGTTAATGGTAGTTATCTCTTTTATTATAAAGGGATAACAGATGTTAGGGCTTTAAGGCTTTGGTGTGAATATTAGAATAACATTAGGGCATTTTAAGGATTTTGTCTTTTGGTGGTTGACCAATGTTGACAAGGGTTGACTTTGTTTGACCATTGGTTAGCAGGTCTCCGGCTCTTTCTGCACTCTTTCCGTTTCCGTTTTCGTGTCCGTGTTTGTCCTGGTTTTGACCGTTTTCTTATGATCTTTGCATTATCCGTACCTACACATTTACAAACAACAAAATACACAAATACAAGTATATTTTTGCTCATTTTAATCATTTAAGGGCCATTTTGGATATAATAAGGATATGTGATTTCTCACATATCACTGAGCATTAGGAGATTTGAGTCCGCGGCATCATTGTCGAAGGTTATAATTTATTTTACCATTCGACAAACATTTTTAAAAAATGTTATATATTGCATTCCAAATAGGACCTATTGTAACTCTGATATTTACTAAAAACGAGGGTTTGTACCCTCGCTCCACTGCGGAACGTGTTTGTTGAGGCTAAGGAAGGCGGCCTGAAGTAACAGTGATTATATATATAGGTAAAATAAGAAGCAATAACATAAGCATGTGGTTATGCATTAGATCTTTAGGTTTCTGGTTACAATACAGTGTTTACAAAAGAGCATACTAAGCTTAGATAGTTGATGCTAAAAAATGATGTTAGTTTTATTTGCAACTGGAAACCTGCTATAGCAGGGATTTACAAAAGATTGAGTCTGTTTTTACTACTTGGTTTTACTACCTACATTACCAGGGATTTACAAAAAAATGTACGTTGTCTTTGCGAAGTTGTGGATGTTAGTCGCCTTTCTTTTTCTTTGTTGCGGATGAGACTTCCGGTAACCGTGGTCTTTTGGCTGTCAGTTGTTTTTCAGTTACTGTTGGTGAGGTTGATGTTTGATTTTTGTCAGTGGCTGTTGCAGTGACAAAGGTTTCTGCCACCGTGTCTTGTACGTCATGTGGTGGTGTTCCTGTAATGGGTATGGTTTGTTAACTAATAGCTTAAATAACGATAATGAAGTCAGTAACAAGTGAGCGTAGCCAACTCAGTTTCGGAATTATGCTTTTTATTTTATGCGTAATTCAATTGCCAAGTTAGTTTTGTAATCAGTTGTTTACCATATGCATTTTTATTGTTATTTTGTCTTTTCTTACTGATATGAAAACTAACAAATACTAACGACAATTATGTGTTTAGTTTTAGTGTTGCTTAATGGACATTTTTTTGTATATAAGAGTTAGTACCTGGCGCTTTTTTTCCACTGCTGCTTGTACTCTGGCTGATTGTGGGTTTGTCGGGTTTGTCAAGGACGTCATCAACTATAAAGTCAGTTGGTCCTTTTCGTGTGGAGGAACTGAAACGGATTTGGAAGATGTGTTTTCTGCCTTTGGTGTTGAGTATTTCTATTGGTATGTCGCGAGGGTCTGCTTCTTTGTATTTGTGTCCGAGTTCTGAGCATGGGTGGCCAGCGACTTTATCTCCCGCTGGTGTGAAGAATGTGAATTGTGCATCTGCTGTTCCATCTGTGACAATGCCTTTGAAGTTGTACCTGTTATTGTACAAAGTGTGAGGCATAACATATGTTGAATGTGTCTTTCGTAAATATTTGTAGTCTGTTCATGTAAGTAACTTGGCTTGTCGTTGCGTATCAACTTTTTGATGGGGATTTAGAGGTAGAAGATATCACCGTTTTTATCCCAGATGCTGTTATTTTTTTTTTTTTATACAAAAGGCTGTTTTTCTGGAAAGTATAGATATTAGTGTTACCTGTAAGTAGGTTGTTCTTGTTGCCTGTGGTCTTCACATCCAAAGTCTCCATTTTGGGGGGTTACTTTTTTGGTGCATTGGTTACATGACATGTAATGTCAATCTCTATTCATTTTTATGCTTGTGATTATTGCTTCACACGTGAAGCGACGCACTACAAAATGAGTTGTGGTGGTTTACTGTAAGTGTCACGTTTGAGTATATTTTCTTTTTTTAGGTTTTCTAGTTGCAAATAGCTTAAAAGGATAAATTACAATTTTTGACAAAGTTTAATTCTTTTGTAAATTGTGGTAGGTTGTTTTAGAGCTTGATTGGTTTCAAACGTTTTTACATTAAGGGAGAACAGATAAGTTGTTATTCTGATGTATTTATGAAACTTTAATATTTCACTAGTTAAACTAATTGTGTGTTTCAAGTGCGTTGTTTGTAAAATTTAAAAAACTGCCTGAATTAGTGATTTTCCCTCCCAATGACGTTTTTGACATTAAGAAAAGATAAGAGAAAATTAACAAACCTTGAAGCTAGCAGGATTTTGTTGTATCAGTGTGTACAAAGTTTCTCGATTCCTCTTTTTTTCCATTTCTGGGTCTTTATGGGGATATTTGCAGATTTGAAGTGGTGGGTTTAAAGCTGTATTTTAGTTATGTATCTGCAAAACAAATAAGCAATTTTTTTTGTTGGTTGCGAATTGGTTTCTACAATTTGTAGTATAAGAAGTTGTGTATGTTTAGGTGCACTTACGCATCACGTGTTTGATCTGCTTCTGGTATCACAGGATTAATGTAGTAGTGGGTCGCAGGAGTGGCTGCGAGATGTAAATCTGTAACTGGGGAAATTTGTATTACTGGTTTATTTGGAAATGTAAAAGCTTTTTATGAGGTTGTTATTATGTACCGTTGAACCTTGAGACTTTGCAAAAGGTGACGACAATTATAACTGGTGGTTTTAATTGTTCTATCATCTTTTTCTGAAATTGTGTTGCTAAGTCACCCACATTGTGAATTCAATGATGTTTCTGCTACATGAAAGGAATTAGGTTTGTGAGTATTAGTTAAAATGTAATTTGGAACACGATTGTGACACTGAATATATTGTAAATACGGCATTAGATTTGTTGTTTTACTCACTCTACGTTATCAATGTCCACCTTTCTGCTAAAGCTTTGGCTTATGTTGGTGTTTCTAAAAGGGAGTGCGTCACTGATGGATCTTATCCTTCCTAAATAATATGTGTATCATAAGTAGTGTTCGTTAAGTTTTTATACATTTTTTGAGTTACGGGAGAGTAAGTCATACCTGTTAGAACTGGATCAAACCATCTTTGAATTTTCGTCTTGGTAAGGAACTCTTGACCCAAGCTGATTGTATGAGACAAATTTGAAGTGATGATTTGGAAACTGTTGCTCTTGCCCTGTTAGGATTTTGAAATTCATGATTTTCCCGAACTTGAGACTTGTTTTGTTTTGCAGTTTTTGATGATATGGGTTTGTTGTCTCACAAATGAACCTTGATATTCTATAAGCAGCACCGAGTTTAAGCCTTGGGTTGAAGTGTTCTATATTGTGGATATCCATATTCGCCTGGATGGCATCGCCCTGTTATGATATTGTTATTACATTCTGGTAAGTTGTTGGCATCATGTTTATCATGTTAGGAAATTTAGTTTTTTTACCTCTTTGTCTATGAGGATACAACAGAATGCAAGTTCTCTCTTGTCGAGTACGCTCTTGGAAATCTATTTTCGGTAAACCTTCGCTTCTAGTGTGTGGTTTGCTTCTCCAGGTTTCAGTGTAGCAATGTTGGTTTTTGTCATCTTTTTTTAATACATGCGAAGATATAGCAGGTCAGTATATAAGAATTGAAAAGTAGAAACATGATTAATAAGCATATGAATATGGATTACATGGCAAATATCTCTTTTAGGCATATTAATATAGCAAATAGTGTAAGCATGCTAAGTCTATAGTGGCAAGTAGTATAAGCATTCTAAGGACTAAGTTTGTGAGGAACAACTCTACGACTTTATGGGTTATAATGGCAAATAGTATAAGCATAGTTTTTTTTGGCAGCAACAACTTTGCGAGATTATGGACTATAATGGCAAGTAGTATAAACTTTATGATGATTATTTTTACTATAATGGCAACTACTACAAGTCTTCATTTGTTTTAGAGGGTCGAAATGTTAATTCTGTGGTTAGTTAGGCGTTTATAATTTTTTTCAAAAAGTCTTTGTAAATAATGTTTTTTGTAGTGTTTGGGGGTTTGTTGTTTTCTTCTTTTATGAGAATTTTTAAACCGTGTAGGGAAGTGGCTCTAGATAAGGCTACATATAGTTGACCATGGCTGAAGTTTGGTTCTGGCAAGTAGACACCGATTTTCGATAGAGATTGTCCTTGACTTTTACTTATGGTCATTGCGTAACAAAGCTTTATTGGAAATTGTTTTCGTTTGAAGGTGAATTGTAAATTGGGGTCTTTATGCGTTAAAGGAATTTTGTGTATGAAAACTTTTCCCCAACTCGTGTACCTGTGATGATTATACTTTTGACATTAGGCATCTCACAATCATTCGTGTGCCGTTGCATAAGCCTTCAGACAAATTTACATTCCGTAGCAATATAATCGGTGATCCAACTTTTAGCTGAAGCTCATGTGGTGGAAAGCCTGGAAATTGCATAGTGTTCAAGTATTTCATAGGATACAGCATTTCCGTTTCGCTTGTTTCACTGCCGGTTGGAATAGCTTCATCATTGCTGAGATAAGTGAAGTTGTTTTTTTTTTTCTTTTTTTTTTTACTTCAATAAGTGACAATTTTATTTGTTTATATGCATTGGCAGTTTCTTGTTTTTTAGACAGACGTATAGTTTTTCTCTTGAAGAGCGATAGTGTTGGGGTTTTTCAGTGTCGTTGGCATCGTAAATGAAATTGATAAGCTCTGTTATCCCTTGCTCATTTGGAGAGATACACAGTACTCAAAAGGGATGGTTATCCAAGATGTGTCTACAGTTTCTTCCTCGTCATGTTTACCACATTCACCGTTTCCTATGTTCAGGAGCCACGTAGCAAATACTTCTGTCCGTTTTCATTCATCGTCGTCCATTCCTGGTCTTTGTAGGCGCGTATTTTCTGTCAATGATAAAACTTTGAAATGAAACCATAGATGTGATTCTACTATGGAAGTTGCAATGAGTTCCATCTTGGTAGCTTTCTTTTTTACGGGAAGCGTCTGTCGGAAATCACCTCCTAAAACGACGATTTTCCCTCCGAATAAAGTCTCTGGTTCGTTCATCAGGTCCTTTAGGGTTCTATCCAGCGCTTCAAAACATTGGCGATCATTCATCAGAGCCTCATCCCAAATTATTAAATATGTTTTAGTTAATAGTTTTCCTAGTTGTGTATTTTTTTAACATGGTATAAAGATCCATCAGTCAGTTCTAGCAGAAGCTGAAAGTGTGAGTGCGCAGTACAGCCTGCGGGAAGAAGTAGGGAAGCAATTCCTGATGAAGCAACTGCTAATACAATTTTCCCTTCGTATCTTAATGAACTGAAGACAGTTTTCCAGAGGAAAGTTTTTCCAGTTCCACCATGGCCGTACACGAATATAAGCTCTTGTTCACCTTTCGATACTGCAGTCATGATGAGTTCATATATTCTTATTTGTTGATTGTTCAACTTTGGGACATAGTTGTTTTTCTCTTATGCCAGTAACACGCGGTTGTAATTTGCTTCTTCCATCAACAATTTATTTTTTAGATCGTCAAGGAGGTGTTCTGGGGGAGTAGGTAAACCGAATTCCTTGACTGACTTTCCAAACTCGTTGAGTATCGAAAATATTTCATATAAGATATACCTTTGTAGTTCAGGATTGTTGACGTAAAAGTTTGGGATATGTGTAGCCTCTGATAGTTTATAGGAATATCATCCTTCATGAGTTGCCAATGTTTTGTCCATAATTTTAGAGGATCTGCTACATCACAACAGATAAGAATTTACGCGAAAAGAAGCCTTAGTTTGGATGATGTCGCTGAGATCGAGGATTCTTCAAGTGCAATGTCCCACTCTTTGTCATCACCGAGAAGACCAAGAGCTCCGCATGCCACTCGATAAGTAGGTAACAGCTGGTTGTTGACGGTTTGAACATGAAGGAATGACTTGCATCCTTTTTGATGGCATAGGAGCATTCTAAGGTAGAATAACTCACCCAAGCTTAGATGTATATATGTTAATCTTCTAATCAACTTTTTAGTTTGAATACGCCGTTGCCGCCAACTTTTTTGGTCTGCGTACCAAACATATTCTGATGGAAAGTCTAAATATGTTAAGTGGTGCCCATCTTCATGGGAGTCGTTGTAGGCCAACCACTCTGTCAACGTTGTTTTTAAACGTTCGGGAAAATTGAAGATTGATGATAGGTGTTCCCTCTCACGAAAGCTAATACGTTACATGTTTTCAAGATGAACCACAAGTATTTGCACTGCTGGTTCTCGATTGTGTATAGGAAAATCATATATTCTCCATCAGGCTTCGTGAGGGCATATATAGTTGTTGGGATTAAAAGTCTTCTTGATGCTATTAGAATTACTGCTGCTCATGTTTGTATTAATGCTGCTCAGCTGGAGTTAGTACTGCTAAGAGACTTCAAAGAAAATATGCTAGTGTTTACTACTGCTAGTACACAGTTAGTACTGCTAGTGAATATTAGTACTGCTGGTACAAAAGTTAATGCTGCTAGTGAAGGGTACTACTGTTAGTACAAAGACTGCTTGAAGTTAATGCTGCTAAGGAATTACTTCTGTCTAAGAATAATATTCTAGTAGTTATACTGCAGTGTTTAAGTTAGCACTGCTGTGTAAGTTTGCAATGTTTGTTAGTAATGCTTACTTGATAGGATTAGTTATTTATAGAAAGATTTATATTATTGGGAAAGTATGTAAAGCTGAGGTAGCACTTCTTGGTGTATTAAAGGAGGTCCTAGGGCTGCTGCTTTGAAATGCTAATGCGAAAAATGTTTTCCTCTTTTCGCAAAGCCATTGATTTATTATGTTATAGGTATTTCCAACTATATCATGAAAGACTCCTTTTTCTTTTGCTATATCTTTTCTTTTTCTATATATAAATATAACGATATAGAATTTATCCTACTCATCTCATTTTCTTTAATGTTTAATAGACTATCAGTTAAGTTGCCTTATTTGAATTTGTCATTTTTAGTTTAGTTTATTTGTAGATGAAATTTCATCATAAGAAATTAATTAAAACTTAAATATAAAGAGGTGTCTTTATGTCGCGTTACCGAGGTCCTCGTTTCAAAAAAATACGTCGCCTGGGGGCTTTACCAGGGCTAACTAATAAAGGCCCAGAGCTGGAAGTGATCTTAGAAACCAATCGCTTGATGTACCAAAACCAAAAATTAATCTTTTTCTTAGCTTCAAAGTCTTTGTAACCCTAATACTTTAAGAGTATTTGTATTATTATCATTAATAATATTGGAGCTTATTTGTTGAATTGTATGTTCATAGAATTACTATTTTATTGATAATTCTTCTTAATATTAAAGATTAGATTCCACATAATCTTTAATACTTTCAAACAAAGTTTTTACTATAGCTGTGTTAGATTTATCTAATAATACTAAACCTTAAACAAGCATAAGGAATTCGATCTATTGAAGTGGGACCAACAAGTGGTATTAGAGCTTGTTGAAAAGCTTTGAATAAGAAGAACCTATTTTTATACACAAGATCGATCTTTTGCTAAAAGATACGGATCAAGATTTTGCACACATGGTGGCTGCATCCGAAGTTCCCATGCTCAAACCTGGTAAGTATGAGATCTGGAGGATGAGGATTGAACAATATATATCCAGATGATAGACTATGCACTGTGAGAAGTCATAGAGAATGGTGCAACCTTGCTAAAAACAACCAAT
This sequence comes from Tanacetum coccineum, assembly GCA_026074375.1. NCBI lineage: Eukaryota > Viridiplantae > Streptophyta > Magnoliopsida > Asterales > Asteraceae > Tanacetum > Tanacetum coccineum. The sequence continues at coordinate 9,196 of BQNB010014714.1, read as the reverse complement.
TGTGGATGGAGTATATAATCAGAGTATGCTAATATACTGCTGACGAAAAGGCTCAAAGATGATTAGAGGTGAAAAGTAGAAGTACTGTAATGATGGGCATTTCCATTGAACATAGTTAAAGTTTAACTCTATATAGGATGCTAAGAGTTGCTGGAAGCCCTGTTTGAAAAGAGATTTGGTGGGAATGCAGCTACTAAAAAGACTCAAAGGAATATCTTAAAGTAGCAATATGAAAACTTCACTGCTCCAAGCTCAGAGATGCTTGATCAAACTTTTGATAAGATTCAAAAGCTTGTGAGTCAGTTGGAGCTTTTGGATGAAAATCTTTCACCAAGGAAGATGTTAATCAAAAGTTATTAAGATGTTGTCACCTGAGTGGGAACAACAGCTGTTTTTTGGAGGAATACAGTGTTTGGGATACACTTGAGCATGGATGGTCTCTACAAACAACCTAAGGTGTGAGAACCAGAAGAGTAAAGGGGTGTCTTAGTCAAGTTCCAAGACACAGAAAATGCTTTTGTGTTCCTCTTCATAAAAACAAACAACGTTGCAGGCAATAATGAAGACATGGTTATATACTGCTCATGGAGTTTTACTGCTAGCACTCAAAGTAAATGCTAATAATTCTACAAAATATTGGATAACTTGAGTGATGATGTTATTGGTGCATTCTTTTACTGTCACCAAATATTCCTCAACTTTGTACATGAGGACTTGCACAAATCCATCCAGATGACATGGAAGAGGTTGGATTAAGATGGCAAAGGCTATGTTGACTATGGTGGGCACAATAAGGTTTTTGAAGTCTCTACTACATTGAAGAAGATTACTGTAATGGCAATGAGACTATTAATTTTGATAAGTCAATAGTGGAGTGCTACAACTGCACAAGAGGGGAATTTGCTAGGGAAGTGCAGAGTCTAAGAATATCAAGACATAAGATTTAAGGAAAGATCCACTAGAAGGAGTGTGCCTGTGGAAATATCTACTATCCACAGCTTTGGTGTTCATGTTTTGGTCTCTAGTGGATATGAACTAGAGTGTTAGGCTGACGGAAGAGGCCTAATTATGCAAATTCATGCTTTATCATCTTCAAGTTCCTGACTTAGAGTATCTAGGATTCTTTTTTTTTTTTTTTCTCTATTTTGTTCAAAATTTCTTGTTTAAAAACTATGAATCTCTTTAAATCTCAAAAAATGATTCAACTATTAAAAGATTTAAAGAAATCCGATGTGAATGGTTCTAGTTATAGACAGGCTTAAAGTCAGTGGAAGAAAAACTTGAAGTTTATAAAGAAAATAAGTCTATTTATTTACAAGATATTAAGGGATTAAAATTTAAAATTCATATAGGAGAAATAGCTATTAGAGAGCATAGGAAGAAGCTTGAAATAGTTTAAAAAGAAAAGGATGTCATTCAACTTAGTATAGATAAATTTGATCATGCATCTGAAAGTTTAAAACAAGGCTCATAGAGAGTTGATAGTTGACAATTTGCAGAAAGGTTTAGGCTTTGAAAATTATAATGCAGTTCCACCTTTTTCCCCCCCTACATAGGAAATGTCATGCTCCACACCGATTGTCATTTACTGTTTGTGAGTTTGTTAATGAGCCGGTAGTTGAGAACAATAAAGCTATGTCTAGTGAAAAAGAGCCTAAGGTAGTTAGAAAGAATGATGATGCCCCAATTATTAAAGAATAGGTGTCAGATGATGAGGAAGAGGATGTGTCTCAGCCTAAAACTGAAAAAAAACAGTTAGGCCTAGTATTGTTAAGAAAGAGTTTGTCAAATCTAAACAACAAGAAAAACTACTAGGAAAACTGTTAAACAAGTTGAGCAAAATAGGCAAAACACTCACAGTCCAAGAGGTAATCAAAGAAATTGGAACAATATGATGTCTAAAAAACTAGGAAGAAATTTTAAGATGTTTAATAAGGCCTGTTATGTGTGTGGAAGCTTTGATCATTTGCATGTTGATTGCAATTACCATCTGTAACATTTCGTATTTAAGGTAACTATTTATTCTGAGCTTTATTTCTATTTTTATTTTTAAGCAAAGTCATTAATTTTACGTTTACCCAATTTGGTAAGAATTTCCCGTTCTTAGCTTTAAGTGAGCCGTATTTAGGAATCTATTCCGTCTTCGTGCCTTAAGTGGTTTAATATTCCCATATATCTCCCCGATGATTATAATTTACACCATTGTCATTTTCCGTTGTGTTTCGCGTTTACGTAAACTTCTTGCTTAAAACTCGCATTTTATCTTAAACTTTACCTTTTATTTAACTAATACTTACTCTACACTTTAAATTAAATACACAAATAAAAATAAAAAAAAATAAAAATATAATTTCAACATAAAGGGGGGTGGGAGCCGGCCTTGGGACACACACATACACACAAACTCTTCACCACTTTTTCAATTTCTATAAAATTAATTCTCGTTACTCTTTTTCCCATACATGCAAAAACCATTAATTCCATAAAATAAACCTTCTCCTCCTCACTTGTGCTTCTTGCTGCCGTACACCATTCCTTACACACCACACTCTCTCACAAAAACTTTCTACTCATTTTTATCATCTTATCATCATCCTTGAGTTGCTTGCAAAGTTTGGTAAATTTTCTTAAAGTTTTGAAGAAGTTATTGAAGTTTTAATGGAAGGTTTAAATCAAGATAGGTTGGATCGGACTATTGTTTATTTAGGTGTATTGAACCTTGCGAAGGTCAAGATTTTAGTGTGTTTAGGTGGTGTCTACTCAGCCCCTAACAAGAAGGAAAGTGTTTGTTGGTTTTGATTTTCTTGTCCTAAATCATTTTCTAGTAAGGTTTACTTCTTGATCTTTGATTTTTCTTTTATTTTTAATCCATGAAAATGGATGTTTAATTCTAAAAATGCATGTTTATATGATGTATGAGTTGTGTTTAAGAGCTTGGTATGGCATTGCATGTAATTGGTTAGAGTTAGGATTGATGTTTGGGAGGTTTTGGGAGTAAATTATTGGGACTATTAGAAACAGTAGCAAAAACGTGTTATAGCAGAAATATTTTGGCTTGGATTCTATGATTAAATTACATGTCTGGATAGATATATGTCTAGGCATCATAGGATAGTTGGATGGAACCAAACAACTCCTTGGGATGAGGGAGTTATGGTCAAAATAAGAAAATAGGTCAAATCTAGACCTATGATTAGAAAACGAGTTAAACTCCAGGTTTTTGCAATAAAAGGTTAGGTTTTAAAGATTGGGTCAGTGATAGACATGTTAATTAAGCTATTGAATTTGGCCACACCTTCATTGCTATCATGGTTTAGGAATTATGGCCATTTCCGTAAAGGGTGAAAATTTTGGAAACTTTCTGTTTTGGGTAACCAGGGGTAAAATAGTCTTTTCACATAGTTCTGAAACTTTGTAGATTATGAGTCTTACATTTTTGGAAACTAGACACAAAGAGATTTCCAGGAGTGAAAGCCTCACATTTATAACATTTGTGAGCTAGGAGATATGAGTCCATGAAGTCGAGTTAAAATCAGAAACTTAGTTTTTACGTCTAGTCTCAAAATTTAAAAACGTATAGTACACTTTGATAAAATAAAAATTAAAAGCCGAAAATTAGTATAGGTTCATTTAACTATAAGACCAGATCATAAGTCATTTTGGGAGTAAAAAGAATTTGGGGAAGTTCTAGTGGAATGCCATGCTTATCTCGGAAACATATCTCTGATCACTTGTTATTTTTAACGTATTATTTCTTTCTACGTACTAAGTCGCGTCACGTCTTTTAGGAGGTGCTAGGAGTACTTCCTGCTCGTTCGAGACTCTTCACACTTCTGATCTAATTGTTCTCTGTGAGTTCATAGCCTCGCCTTTCTATTTATAAATGTTTTTATAAAGCGAGGGAGATACATGCTAGTTTTATAAATTGAACACAAGTGATTTTCGGTATGCTGGTCCTGATTGTGAACTAATTGCATAAGTACCTATTGCAAAAAGGCCCCTAATTTCATGCACTGTTAATTACCTATGATGGGTGAGCGCTAGTACATTAAGTAGATCTATTAGGCCGTGACTGCCCTGTCTGGGGTTGTGACATCCATGGCGCGATCACCCCTAAAGGACATTTTGTATTGAAAATTTCTTTAGGTATATTGCAATATTACCTAGTTGCGAGGCAAATGATTACATATTTATAATATGTTGGTTAACGTTTTAGTGGCATGAGCTTAATGCATTAGTGATTATAACTTGTTTGATCCACAAGTTTTCGATGATTAAAAATACTTGTGTTCACTCTTTATTTCATATAAACTCTATGGATTCACTCAACGTTACCATTGGACTTTTTAGCTGTTTTTCTTAGGTAATCAGGGTTGATGGCTTGGAGTGGCGAATGGAGTTTAGCGCGAAATGTTTTGACTAAACTTGTTTTGGTTCCATTCATTAAAAACACTTTGTGTTATGGTTTTAAAAATTTTATGTTAGTGGATGTTGTATGGAGACGATGTGTGGACAAATTTTGACTTTGATCTTCATGAATGGGACATGTCTAATTGTTTTAAACGTCTCTTTTGACGTCGTTTCTTTATATTCTTATGTTGGGTGTGTTATGACTCAACACCCAAATGTTTTAAAAAGCAAAACGGATGGTAAAACCTGTTGGAACATGCTCAAATGGTGAATATTCAAATCTTTGCTAAAAAGACTATCACCCCTTTAGTGCTAAAAAGAACTTTGTTCAAGGAGCAATATCTATGAAGTTCTGGTTTTGTATCAGTTAATACTGCTCACTCAAAAACAACAGTGAATGCTGATAGACCAATGTCATTCTTTCTAAAACAACACATTCAACTGTTAAGAGGACCATTCATAAGAACACAACTTTTAAAAACAATAATATTAATCAAAGGGTTAATACTGTTAGGGGTAAAAATGTTAATACTGCTAGGCCAAAAGCAGTAGTTAATGCTGTTAAGAGAAATAATTTTAATGCTGTTAAGGCCTCAGCTTGTTGGGTTTAGAAACTAAAGCATAAATTTTTAGACCATGTTTCTAAACACAACAGTGCATTAATCACCCTAAAAAAGTTTGATTATGTTGATGCATAAGGCAGATCCAAGTCAGTGATGGCTTGGGTCCCCAAAAGAAACTAATTTTCTTATCTAATGTGTAGGGCAATCCACAGATAGATTTGCAGGAACAATGAAGTGATTAATAGTGGGTGCTTCTAGGCACATGACAATGGAAATGTACTATCTACAAAACTGTGGAAGAGATAGATGGAGGATTTGTTGCTTTTGGTGTGGGATACCCAAAAAAAAAGGGAAAATCGCAGGAAAAAGTACCATTAAAACTGGTAATCTAGATTTTGAAAATGTGTATTTTGTGATAGAGTAAAAGTTTAATCTCTTTAGTGTCTCACAAATGTGTGATAAAAAGAATAGTGTTCTTTTATGGACACTGAATGTATTGCTTATATCTATAAATATTAAGTTAATAGAAGCGAAAGTTAAGTTTTACGTTAGAGTTCCTGAAAGAACTATATGTATGTGTTGATTTAAAGAACATAGTTCCTAAAGGAGGTTTAACTTGCCTTTTTGCAAAAGCCACATCTTTTTGCAAAAGCCACATTTGATGAATCTAAACTTTGGCATAGAAGGCTAGGTCACTTAAATTTTTAAAACCATGAATAAATTGGTTAAGGGAAATCTTGTAAGAGGTTTACCTTCTAAACTTTTTGAAAATGATCAAACTTGTATTGCTTGTCAAAAGGGAAAGCAGCACAAAGCCTCTTGTAAGTCCAAAACAGAGAACTCAATCAACCTTCCTTTAAGTTTGTTACATATGGACTTATTTGGTCCAACATTTGTAAAATTCCTTATGAAGAAAATGTATTGCCTAGTTGTCACAGATGGGGGAAAATTATAGTGGTTTACCTATTAAGTTTCTTTCTAGCTACTAAGGATGAGACTAGTGGCATTCTTAAGTCCTTTATAACTGGGATAGAAAATCTAGTAGATCACAAGGTAAAGATGATTAGATGTGATAATGGAACTGAATTCAAAAACAGAGAAATGAATCAGTTTTGTGAAATAAAGGGCTATTTGGAAATTTAGTGTAGCTAGAATCCTTAACAAAAAAAAGGAGTTTACTGAGAGGAGGAATAGGACACTAACTGAGGCTGCTAGGACTATGTTAGCTGATTCTAAGTTGCCAACTACTTTTTGGGCTGAAGCAGTTAATACTGCTTGCTATGTGCAAAATAGAGTGTTAGTAGTTAAGCCTCATAACAAGACCGTATATGAACTTTTTCATGGTAGAACACCAACTTTAAGTTTTATGAGACCATTTGGGTATCGTGTTACCATTTTTAATATCATAGATCACTTAGGCAAATTTGATGGTAAGGTTAATGAAGGTTTCTTTGTTGGGTACTCTTTGAATAATAAAGCCTTTAGAGTATTCAATAATAGAACAAGGATAGTGGAAGAAAACTTGCATATTAGGTTTAGTGAGAGTACACCTAATGTTATAGGTAGTGGACTAGATTGGCTATTTGATATTGATGCACTAACAAGAACAATGAATTATGAGCCAATTGTTACAGGTACACAGTCTAATAGTTTTGTAGGTACAAAAGCAAGTGATAATGCATGTCAAGCTAGAAAGGAGACAGAACCTGTCAAAAGAATTACATTTGTACCATTATGGTGCTTGAATCCATATATTCCCAGATCTAATAATGAGTTTCATGATGATGGATCCAAACCTTCAAGTGATGATGGAAAGAAGGTTGATGAAGATCCAAGAAAAGAAAGTGAATGTAATGATCAAGAGAAGGAAGATAATGTTAACAGCACTAATAATGTTAATGCTGCTGGCATAAATGAGGTTAATGTTGTTGGTGGAAAAACAAGCATTGAACTTCCATTTGATCCAAATATGCTGGCTATGGAAGTTAAATATAGGCATATTTGACTTCTTAGGGATGATGAAGAATGATCTTTGTGCAGTTGCTACATAAACAAATTTGGATACAACAATCCAAGTCAGTCCTATTCCAACTACAAGAATTCTCATAAAGATCTTCTCTTGATAAGGTCGATTAGGGATTTGCAACAAGCAACACAAACAAGAAATATGTAAAGAATTTGGAGGAACATGGGTTTGTTAGTACTATTCAACAAAGAACAAACCATAAAGACCTTCAAAACTGCTTGTTTGCTTGCTTTTTATCACAGGAAGAACCCAAAAAGGTAATTCATGCATTGAAGGATCCAAGCTGGATAGAGGCTATACAGGAAGAGCTTTTACAATTCAAGTTACAAGAAGTTTGGACTTTAGTGGATTTACCAAATGGAAAAAGGGCTATAGGCACTAAGTGGGTTTTCAAGAATAAAAAGGATGAAAGGGGAATTATGATAATAAATAAAGCAAGATTGGTTGCTCAAGGATACACACAAGAAGAAGGGATTAACTATGATGAAGTATTTGCCCTTGCTGCAAGAATTAAAGCAATTAGGCTATTTTTAAATTATGCTTAATTTAAAATTTTTATGGTGTATCAAATGGATATAAAAAGTGCTTTTCTCTATGGGAAGATTGAAGAAGAGGTGTATGTATGTCAACCCCAGGATTTGGTGATCTAGACTTTCTCTGATTAGTGTATAAGGTTTTGAAAAAGCAATTGTATGGACTTCATCAAGACTCCTAGAGCTTGGTATGAAAACCTTATCACATATCTGTGAGAAAAGGGTTTCAAGAAGGAAAATTGACAAGGACCCTATCATCAAAAAGGCCATTAATGGTGATATTTTGTTGGTCTAAGTGTATGTGGATGATATCATCTTTGGTTCAACAAAGAAGGAGCTATGCTTTGCATTTGAGAAGTTGATGCATGAGAAATTTCAGATGAGTTCTATGGGAGAACTTACATTCTTCTTGGGATTACAAGTAAAGCAGAAGAAGGATGGCATATTTATTAGTCAAGATAAATATGTTGTTGAAATTTTAAAGAAATTTAGGTTTACAGAAGTCAAGACTGCAAGCACACCAATGGAAACTCAAAAGCCTCTGCTCAAGGATGAAGATGGTGAAGAAGTAGATGTTCATATGTATACAGTCTACCACCAGCATCTCTATAATCGCCGCCTGTCTCTCGCAGTCTGCTGCCTGTAGCTCTGTAATCACTGCTTGCTGTGCTACCACTTGAGTACGTAATGACATAACCTCTGCACGCGCAAGGTCACTCGCATCCATAGATCGTCCCCAAGCCCCTCGATACATCCTGGCCTCAGCCTTCATGAGCCTAGCAGTACTGTTAGGTCTTCTTTATCTTGAATCATACATTATTAATCATGGAAGCTTAGAGAGAATAGTAGTAGAGAGAAAGTATTCAAATTTCAAATGTTATAAATGGATGGGAAAGGGAAAATGTTTATTACAAAGCATCACCCTCTAATGATGATTAGAGGGGTATTTATAGGAGAAGGAAAGAGCCTTCCCTTCCTTTATTTTTCACTTCTAGTCCCTAATCTTTGGTAATTATGCTATTTCTTTCTTTTAGCATAATATACCTTATTACAAGCTACTTTATACTAAACAAAATAGAGATTATTAACTAAATATAACTAAACCACATAATCGACACTTTTTATGAACCTAACAATCTCCCCCTAAGGGTCAATTATTCTGGGCGTTCTCTTCAAGGTCTAAGTGGTCTTCCATTCACATACATCTCCCATATTCTCATTTGATTTCGATGCTTCAATCTAACTTCAATCTCTTCTTCAAACAATTTCATATACTCAACTTCATCATTGGTGAGTTCTCTTTGTACCTAGCCATACTTCACATCATTATTGTAACTCTTTAATCCTTCTAGTACTCTATTCAGCGTTGCATCACAAAACTTATGAATCTCTGAATGTCTCATCACCCTTTTCTCTTTCTTGCTATTCTTGTATATGATTCCATGCACGGGCTCATAGATGCTGGAGAACATTCTGTGCTTTTCAACTCCTGAGAAAGAAATTGTTGGTGTAGTGAGATTAACTTTCTGTTGATAACTTTCAATTCCAAGCTAGAAATCATGCACTCTTTCCCATATTACTGAACTTCTGATGAATACTGATAAAGACCATAGCAATCCTGTTTCTGCATAGTCAGGAACCTTTCCATTCATAATCAGCAAATA
>BQNB010014713.1:0-74595 GCA_026074375.1 Tanacetum coccineum | reverse complement strand
ATTAACAAGCTAGAGATGAGAACTGTAAAATGTATTTTGTTGTCCCAATTAAGAACAATTCATTGTTGCTTAAATACTTGGCATTTAAAGAAGGTATTTCAAACTGGGGAGGCCGCCTGCACTTTCGTGAAGTTGGGGAGAAAATCTGCAAATTTGAGAAACCACAGGGAGCATATTTGCAGATTTCTCTTTGTAATATGACAATTAAGTTTTTATAACTCTTTTCTTTATGATTATCTTTGCGAGGACGGTGTGTAATCAAAAGGGGCTATGAGTTTAAAATAATCTTTATAAAGTATACAAGATAAAAGAATCCAAGTGTGGATTGGATCATGCATCTAGGAGCTAAGATCTTAAGTTTAATTACAATATGATTTCTGATTAAATTAAGATAACTCCTGAGTACATCTGACATCAAGTGGGAGCACTATGTTTTTTCCTTAAAATTCATTTGTTGTGTAACAAATTGAAGGTATCATTCCATCTAAGATAGATGTTAATCCTTGAGGTTGGAATGAAACTTCACTTGGGAATTTAGGAAATAAAACAAACGACCTTGGAATAAATGTTTAATGAAATAAACATAATGCGAAAATTAAGTCCAACACAATGCAATACATCATTAAAGCAAGTCTTAAATGATATATTTCACTTGAGATAATTTAATACGTGGATGGAAACCTTGTGTTTTTAACGAAGGATCCATCATGTATATCTTATATTGTGTATGAGACTGGTTGTTACTTTTGCACAAGAGCAAGATGAGCTAACAACAACAGTATCTAATTAAGAGTGTTTAGATGACTTGAGAGTGATTTAGATGACTGTTAAAACAAAAGTTTACGAATTGTATAAGGCGTAATGTTGTTTGTGTACACACGATGCTAGAGAATAATCAATCATAGTTAAAGTAGGATTTCATCATTTATGATAAATCTGCTAACTAGATATGCTCAACTAAGAGCATTATTGCAATACACATTAAAGAATGAGAATACTTTATATTTTAAGAAACTGTAAAGATGACTGTCTGAGATAAGTATGTGGGTGACTACAAATACCTTATAAAAGGTACTATCACATTTTCATACTATGATTCTTGCAATAGTATGCAAATATACATACGACACTCATCATAGCGTTCAAATTCTTCACAAATTTGTGAATTTGAAACAAGTATTCAGAAAGTTTACTCAGATAACTATTTAGCTATCTTATAAAGAAATAGTTGAGAATTTTGGAAACATTGGACTTCAACTTGCTAATTAGTTTCATGCATATCTGTTTTAGTATTTGGATAATTGGGATTGTAAGACAATTTTTATTTTCTGATGAATAAAGATACTTGGTATTTGTTATTCATTCATATAATAATTGTTATCCTATATTTTCATGTTTAATCCTTGAGTGATTATATCATTCTAAATATGTCCATTGTCGGTTAACAGTATAGGAATATTGTTACAAAAGACAAATGTGAGTGTTGGTTATATTCTTTGAATATATGGATGGTTCCTGCCAAACTCATATGTTATTCACAAGGGATGCATATTGGATACCCCAACCTTTGAATGTTTACTTTTGGATCCTTAGTCATATGATAAAATACATCGAAAAAATGGTTAGATTTCTAATCATCCTTAGACATGCGAATCACAAACAACAGTCTCCATATGTGTGGAAATTACACTTTTAATCTCTAAAGTCAAAAACGCTAAACCTGAAAAATGGTAGTTATAAAGGCTAATATTGGAAGTGATGTGAGCAGCATTCACCAACCTTGGTATTCGAGAAGAATTTGTTCCTCTCACTGATGTGCAGTAAGATAACCATTAGCGCCTCTCCAGAATTATCAATAACTATGTGGCCGCAAAAACCGCCAAAGGGTAATGCAAGAATGATTCTTGATTACATTGGTATATTTCTTTAATAAGTCTATAACAGAATCAAATGGTTAAGCTATATAGGAATAAGTTAGATCCAGTATTCCATGGTTTAAAACGTAATCTTGCTATTAAGGGTTAATTTACCAAATGAGTTAGCAGTATTTGAGATTTTTTTCTAACTTAATCTTTTCGTGTTACGTGACGTGGTTGCAACATATACTTGTTATGTAATGTAAAGAAGTTCAAACCAATGTTAGGCCGGGTGCGTCACTGAACATTTTCTAACTCCGTACTGCTTGAATTTGTTGGATTATGGTAGTTGGATACGCACCTATACGACTAGAAATGTGTGAGCCTATTCGGGGCACACACGTTAAACACATAGAGTACGTTTAACTTCACGTTACATTTCTAAATATGAACCAAAGGACCAAATATCGACTAGACAAGAACCTTGTGGTGTCCTAACGTGGTCGGCCACATAAGAAGGTTCTAGGAGGATGTCTAGGTTCGATGCATGTAGAGATAAGAAGAGAGGAGGTATTGTGATAAGCTTAGGAGATTTGTGATAAGGGTAAAAGATTTGTTTCCTATACTTATCATGATTGGGTTTTGGAAACTATATATATACCCCTCACCCTAAGCAAGATATATGAGATATACAAAATGACAGATACTCTCTAAAAATTGTTTTGGGTCTCTCCTTTCTCTTCTTTACCGAACACATAATCCCTCATTAGGGTTTTATTGTTTCTCGGTTCTTGTCCTCACCTTGTTCGACCTTGACAAACCCTAAAAGGGTTTAGATGTAGATTGGTTCTCCATTGGTACGAAGCAATAACAAGGGCATGTTTGGTTTTGGTTCTGGATCACGAAGCAACAAGAAGAGGCAAACTTAGTTTTCGGTTTTTGTTGTTTTTGGGTATTACCGAAATTGACTTAAACCCTAATTAGGGCTTCATTGGATTTTTCGGTAATTTAAAACAAGGGTTGTTCGAGTGTGGTTTTGATCCAAGCAAGTATTATACTTGTTGTACTAAGTACTTGCGGTTCAGACTAGCAATCCTAGACGACAGTTTGCGCGTTGACGTGTTTCTCCTGTGAGCAACTCGTAGAAGGTGACAATTTAGATCCTACCTTGGTTTCATAATCATTTTGCTGTTGACTTCAAGGTTAGTTTCGTTGTTTATCTTATTGTTATTTTATTTATTGTATGTTAATCGTATGCACTTTACTTGATCCATATCCGCTGCGTACTCGTGGTAGTTAAATGGTTAACAGTTTATTTAAAATCCAACAATGTTAATGATTTCTTAAACATATATTTTTAAAATTTGGCGAAAGTTTTTTGTATAGTCGCCTTTTAATTTCCATGGGTAGTTTCTTTACTTGTTTAGTTAAAGTATATAATACAGTAATTTTTGCTCATAGCTTATAACTTAAGCTTAACAAGATTTTATACATATTTAGGTGTCATTTTCTTACGATCAACCGTTTCATAGAGTGATAGCTATCTTCATGAAAAAGTGTATAGATATATACACCTACGCCTCTAATTATCTTCCATTGTTGCCATGAATGAGGATGATCATTTGCTTCTAAAGAGAGTTTAAATCGGAAGACAAACGCCACCACCACTTGGTAAGCTTGGCGCAAGGTTTTGGAACCTTTACTTTTACTAATGTCTAGACTCTAGAGTCTCGTACATTTACCTGAGGAAGAAACTTTTTCCCAAGAACACACCTTCAAGACTACCAATTACTACAAATGCCCAGACCCCCCACATTTGGTTGATTAATAATTAGTAAATTACTTAGATTACACTATTTTGAATACATAATGCGTGTACGTGTATATATTTTGAGAAGCATCCATGCATCAAACTCTATACATTCGTAATTTTCATCAACAGAAATCCGTGCAAGTTTAAAATCCATAAATTGTTGATGGATGGAATATGTATAGTTTTATTATAATAGATGGTAAAAACTAAACTGTATATATCTGAAATTGCTGGGAGAGATTACTTCATTATGTCAATTGTAATGTGATTTGATCGATTACATTATGAATATGATTCTTGATATAAGTTGTTGTAAGCTAATCCTGGGTCTATTTCAAGTTCAGGGACTAAAAAGGTAATTCAGGGTAAAGTTGTTTTCTTATTATATTTTTGTTTAGTCTATGTTTGTACATTGTGTTATATTGCAGGGTCTGTTTTTGTCAAATGCTAGAAGTCTCGTATTTGGGAGTATATAAGCTAAAGAGATGGGTCCTTTGCTCATAACCTGCATCTCAGTTTTCCATTTCTTCTCTCAAAGTTGTATCTCTTTCAAAATCATAATTGTTGTTAGGTTAATCTTGTTAGGTGCTGGTGATGAGGATGCAGCCCTATATGATGATGAAAATATATCTGAGGGTGAAGGTCTTGATCTTTATAATCTTGATCTTTTGTTTCAAAATGATAGGAATAACAGAACAGATGAGGGGCAGTCTATTAGGAGGTCTAGTAGAAAGTCTAGTATGCCCTCTAAGTAGAATGACTTTGTAGTTGATGGAAAAGTTAGATATGGAATTAACCAAGTGGTTAATTATTCCAATCTTAGTGTTGAGAATTTTTCATTTGCTATTCGTCTTAACAAAACTGTTGAACCCAAGTCCTATAAAGAATCAGTTCAGGATAGTAAGTAGGTAGATGCTATGAACTCTGAAATAAAAGCTCTCAATAGGAATAAAATCTGGACTATTACTGAGCTGCGAAGTGGCAGAAAACCTATAGGTTTCTAGTGGATTTGGAAGATTAAGTATAAATCTACTGGAGAGATTGAAAGGTATAAGGCCAGACTTGTTGCCTAAGGGTTTGGTCAAAGGCAGGGCATTGACTATGAGGAAACATTTTCACCTGTGGTGAAAATGGTTACTGTTAGATGTGTGCTTAGTTTGGCTGTTCAAAGTAATTGGAGTATTTACCAATTAGACATTAATAATGCTTTTTTATATGGGGATCTAGAAGAAGAGGTTTATATGACTCTTCCAGAAGGGTATTTTTCTCCTAATGATAAGAGAGTATGTAAACTTCAAAAATCTTTATATGGGCTTAAACAAGCTCCAAAGAAATGAAATGAGAAATTGACTTCTGTGTTATGTGACTATGGGTTTAAACAAAGCAAGAATGACTTATCTCTATACACTAAGTCTGTTGGTGAATCATTTGTTGTCCTTCTTATGTATGTTGATGACATTTTAATCACTGGTAATGATTTAATTGAGATTGAGAAATGCAAAGATTTATTGAATTCTAAGTTTTTAATAAAAGACTTGGGAGAGTTAAATTACTTCCTTAGGATTGAAGTGATTAAGAATGATTGTGGCATTTGTTTATCCCAAAGGAAGTATAACCTTGAATTGCTTAGTGAATTTGGTATGCTTGCTTGCAAGCCTTCTAAAATTCCTTTGTATGTTAGCAAGAACAAAAATAAACCAGTGAAACTGGTTGATTATGAAAAGTTATTGGATAATGTGACTGGTTACCAAAAGCTTGTGGGTAGATTGAAATATTTGACAATAACTAGACCTGACATATCTTATCTTATTCTGTACATAAGTTAAGTCAAGACATGCATGCTCCCAAGCTTATTGATATGAAAAATGCTTTCAAAGTTCTGAGGTACATTAAACATTCTCCTGGAAAGGGTATTCAGTACTCTAAGTCTAATGATTTCCAGGTTTCCGCCTATGTTGACTCTGACTGGGCCAAGTGTATTGCAACCAGAAAATCAATTACTGGATATGCAGTATATCTTGGGAACTGTCTTGTGTCGTGGAAAAGTAAGAGGCAAACTGTATTGGCTAAATCATCTGCTGAGGCAGAATTCAGGGCAATGTCTAGTGTTGCCTGTGAGATTATTTGGATATTGAAAATTCTTACTGAACTTAATGTGAAATATAAGACTCCTGTTGATATGTTTTGTGACAACAATGCTGCTATGCAAATAGCAACTAATCCTGTGTTTCATGAAAGGACAAAACATTTTGAAATTGATTTGTTTTTCTTAAGAGAAAAAATTTCTGAAGGAATTTTTAAGACTATAAAAGTTAAGTCTAAAAATAATGTTTCAAACTTATTCACTAAGAGATTGCCTATTCAGGTTCACAAAAGGTTTTGTGATCAGCTTCACCTTGTAGAACACTTTCAGGCTTAGCTTATGGGGGGATCTTGAAATAAGTTGTTTTAAGCTAATCCTGGGTCTATTTCAAGTTCAGGGACTAAAAAGGTAATTCAGGTAAAGTTGTTTTCTTATTATATTTTTGTTTAGTCTATATTTGCACATTGTGTTATATTGCAGGGTCTGTTTTTGTCAAATGCTGGAAGTCTCATATTTAGGATTATATAAGCTAAAGAGATGGGTCCTTTGCTCATAACCTGCATCTCAGTTTTCTATTTCTTCTCTCAAAGTTGTATCTCTTCCAAAGTCATAATTGTTGTTAGGTTAATCTTGTTAGTGATCTTTCAGTTGTATTCGTATTGAACTCAAAACCGGTCATCATAATTGAAGTGATAGACTGATGCAGTTATAAAAGAATAAAGGTGTGGATGGTTGTATGAATAGTTTCTGGTGTTGATCTGTGTTAGATTCTTTAATTTTTACAATGATATATTACAACATAATTACAACACGTAAGCAACATATGGGCTTGGCCCAATATACAATATATGATGTACCAATAGGCCCTCAGTTAGAGTGGGAGGACGTTGTATGCTCAAACTGGATCGTCTTGAAACTCGCCAAATAAAGCAAATGGAAGACCTTTGGTGAAGATGTTGGCATACTGATAACGAGGGAACATGTAAGAACGCTGCAACACGATCTCTACAAAAAACGTAACACATTATTACTCGTTACAATTGACATATTCTTACTCGTTAAACTTGTGTCTTGATTGAAGTTTTGGTTTTGATAGCAGAAAAAATTTGTTTAGACAAATTCTGGATAACCTCAAATACAAAATGATCTTTAGAAAGGTATAACCGTTAAAGTATGGTAAGAAAATGCACCTTGCTATTTCTAGATGTTAAAATTTGGATGCATCTTTTCCGTATCTTAATCCTTATTCAAAGTTAACATATCAATTGTCGTGCCAGAATTTCGATATCTTAATTGACTTATGGAAATTTACGGCTGATGCTTCTCGAAAATTCACAGTCAAAAAGTATGAGATCATACATCATCTACTTGTCATACCCCTCGACATCACAGCCTACTAGATAGAACAAAGTTTTGGGAAACCTGCATACTTTGTTAGTGTAAATCGAATAATGGCAAACAATAATTAACAAACAAAATAGTAAATCGAAGAACGAGGCTCATGTTGAACATGATTCCCATAAAATAGATTCGCCGTCTGTTTCTCAAGGTACAACGTCCGAAGCTATTGTATAGCCGGACTTGACAACTTACCTGAAAGATTACGGTAAGATCGAGTGTTTCTGATCGAAGGAACTGCTGGAAAGGTTACTCAAGAACCTGCTGTTAATGGTGTACTTGAAGTACGTATTTATGTCTATTAAAACTGAATGATAAGGGTTCAATATATCGGTAAAGCATATCTTGGTCAGCAAGCCAAGATAGTTGCTGAAATTCATCCGGGTCTATGTATACACACGTTTTCAAACTGTTGATATATTCAACATGTTAGGAATACAAAATTCCTAGAAAAGTCTCGGTCACTTCATAGATATCGGTAGATAGCTCGTCAAGTAATATTTAGAAACTTACATAGGTAACTAGTCCAAGGTCCATGGAAATCCATGTAACCAAGGCCCATGTCCACCTTATGTAAGTATAAATACCCTCTCCACACATGGAGAGGGTGTTGGTTCTCTTTGTATTTTCCCACATAGTTCACTCAACCATCCATGTTTTCCATTTTACTTTCTCTCTTAACTTTCTCTCTCTAGTTTATCTTTTGTGTGAAATGAGTTTTCTTCAATTGGTATCAAGAGCCATGGTTTCACCTTGGGATCTTTAGTGTTTTGTTGTGGTTTTGTTTTGAGCTTATTGAGCTTATTTACATTCGGCATATTTTTTTTGTTTTCTTTTCATTTGCACAATAATATTATTTGTACAACTCACATAAAGTGATATTGGTTTTAAGTTTTATTAATTAAGAGTCATAATTTTTTCTTTATCAACCAGTGAGGGTTCGTTTTCGTTTGACTAGAAAAAGTAGCATTTTTCTCCTTTGAAAACAAGATACATCATCTTATTTGTTTGTAGTTGTGTTACTCGTTATTGCTTGTTGGTTAGCTTATCTGTCCTCATTAAGTGCTTATTTTTCAAGCTTTTCGTAGTGTTATAAGAGCTTATTCAAGAGCTTTTATTTCGAGCTTATTCTGGTGAGAAAGGTGGTAGCTTATTTTAGAGCTTACTTTGTATGTTTATTGTGTTTTTTGAGGAACGAAACAAGAACAAACAAGGCTGATACAACGAGAAGAAAAAAGGCGTGTTCAAGGTGTTTGATAAATTGTCGAACCGAACTAGTTCAACCTTCTTCATCAACCGAACGAGTTCAAACCTACAACAACCGAACTAGTCATTGTAGAAGGAACCGAACTAGTCATTATAGATGGAACCGAACGAGTCAATCTCTTATAAGCAACCGAACCAGTTGATTCTGAAGCAACCGAACTAAACTTGTCTAGTGTGAACTGATCTAAACCATTCCTTTGACAACCAAACCAGTCTAAACCTTTGTCAACCGAACGAGTAACTTTGTCCTTGAGCCGAACGAGTTAGAAAATTCTTGAACCGAACGAGTGGAACACGACTGGACCGAACGAGTGCATTCTCTTTTGGACCGAACGAGCAAAATTTTTGAAGACCGAACGAGTGAGAACCAGTAGGCACCAAACGAACAATATTCGTCAAGAGTCGAACGAGTTGGACTCTTTAAAACCAAACGAGTGACAATAACCAACTAAACATACACGATTTTAAACCTTTTTTGGTTTTTCGGTTTCGAGTGACGTTTTTCGGGTTTTACGGTTTCGTGTGACGGTTAACCACGGGACTTCTAATCTATACCGTTGCGATCGTGAACTCGTTTCGATCAACGTGGTATATTCATAATTCACCGACGATAACCGTACGAGTCTAAAACATCAAAAATATAAAACGTTTTATTTCTATTTGAAAAAAAAACGAAGAAGAAGAACGTTTTATGCATGCATCATTTTTTATTATTGTTTAAAATTTTGAAATTTGCATTTTTAACCCTTTATTTTCCATAGTTTTACTTTTTAACCCCTAGTTAATAACAATAGTTTCTTTTAGCCCTTATATTTTGGAACATTTTAATTTTAACCTTTCACTTTCCATCATCCTTATTATTAGTCCTTAGTTTTGAAACTTTTTCAATTTTAACCTTTATTTTCCAAATATTTTCATTTTTAGTTTGTATTTTTCAAATTGTTTATTTAACATATAGTTTTATAAGAATTTTTACTCTTAGTCCTTCGTTAACAAAAGTGTGGTAACCGTTACTCCTATTAGCTCAACAATCGTTTTCAAAAGCTCACGTTCTTCAACGACAACAACGATTTCTCAACAATTAATTATTGTTTCACGGTTTCTTCTTGATTTTGTAAAATCCCATGACAGATTCAATTCTTTTCTCGGTTTAAATCATAGATTTGTAAAATCCCGTGGACATTAATTGTTTCGTCAAAACCACAACAAAATCACTTAATCTACTTAAGATTTTTAATTTCATTTCACACATCGAATTTCAATGGAATCTTTGAATTCTAATTCTCAAGAGAGAGAGATGCATCAGCTACAAATGCAAGACAAAGCAAAGGAAAAATGCATGGAATCATTTCGCCTACTTCATTCACATCTTAAGGTTCTTTCAATCAAGGGAGGATTCGAACGGGCATGTGTGGCACTATTTGATCAAGATAATCAGACTTTCACAGAATCGTTGTTACTTAACTTGGATAATCTAGAAAAGCAACTCGATAGAGAAGAATTTCAAGAAACTAAATCCATTGGTGCGTTTAGAGTACTCATGAAACAGTTTCAGACATTCATTAATTTTCGATACTGTTTCGATGATTTTGATGGTGCAATGATACGCAAGTCCTTTCTAGAATATACTCGAACCGAGATTCAACAATTTCGTGATACACTGATCCAACACATGAAATCCGTTAAGAAGTCTATTGATGAAAGAGCACAGCATAAACGAGAAAATAACAGAAGGGTGAATGATAGAGTGATGCAGTCAAAAGAGGGAAAGGTGGATTCGAGTACAGCATTAGATGCTGGTTTGGTTGTTACGGAAAGCAATGAGACAGAATCAGAAAGGCATGTTTCAAGCAGCAGATCCGGGAAAGATACACATGCTGAGGATGCAGATATCAACTCCGTGAATGACAAACAACCATTAGCTGAGGTACAATTGACTGTTCAACATGATACTCTTGCTAATGAACAACAACATTCTGTGCAATCTGAACCCATTTATGACACACATCTGTTGGAAAAGGTTGATAGAAATACCATTCCTGATTCAACAAATATGTGTCATAGGGGAGGAGAGATTGAACAGAATGCTGAAAAATGTCAAGTTTCATGTCCTTTACTTGATCTATCATTTATTTGGTAAACATGGACAAAAAAAAAAACTTGAAAAAAAATTTTCAAACCAATCTCTCGAGTCTGAAAATATTTTTCTCAAAAAGACCATTGCTCAACTTCAAAAAATTTTTCAAGAATGGAAACACATTGATATGTTAACATGGAACTTAATTATCAAAATCAAGCTTTAAAGACGGGGCAATATGATCAAAATTTTGAATGAAAAAACAAGTAATAAATGCCAGATTAACAAGGAAATTGAGGTACTTGAAAAGATCAATATCGAATTGGAACATAGTGTGGCTAAATTACTTGCAGGATAATGAGAAGTTGCATAAGGAAAATGAGCATTTGAAACAGACTTACAAAGATCTTTACGATTCTATCAAAAAGACACGAGTTCAGACAAAAGACCATAATGACTCACTGATTGCTCAAATAAATAGTAAGACTGTTGAAATGCTGATTTAAAGGCTCTGATTCAAGGAAATGGTTTTTTGTATTTAGGTTGAAACACGAATAAGAAAGTTTAAAAGGAATAGCGTGGATACTAAGTTTTCAAAACCCTCAATCTTGGGGAAAAACGGTTTTCTTACAACCACCAGAAACAATCAGTTCGTTAGACAACCGAATCGTTTAAATCTGAACGACCTATTTTTCAAAAACCACTGTTTGCCCCCAAGTTTGATGTGAATAACGTTTTGTAAACAGTCACTTAACATTATTTTTGCTAAGGGAAGAGGAATTGCTTTTGCAAACCTAATCATATGAATATGCATCTCAGCTTCATATAGGAATAGTTCTAAGAATATGCCAAGATTTAGGTCAAATGACATGGTTCATAATTACTATCTGAGGAAGACAAGGAAAAAATCAACAAGAAAGAGATAGGAAAGTTTTTCAACAAACTAGTGTAATGACATCTGCTAAATCATAAAACACTTAAGAGTGCAAAATCAAAACCTAGGAGCAATAATCAACATCTAGGGTTTTGCAACATATAAGAGTAGTTGCCAACGACAATGTTATGCAAAAGCAAATCACTCTAGGAATTCTAGTCCTTTCTCTGACTTCAAACACTTTGTGTGCTCAACTTGTCAAAAGTGTGTCTTTAATGCAAATCATGATGCCTGTATAACAAAATTCTTGAAAGAAGTGAATTCTCGTGCTAAGATTCAACCCAATAAGACTAGAAACAGTAACAAACCCGTAGATCCAACGAGTCATACTCAGAAACCTGGTAGGAAGATCGTTACAGGACATAGTTTTTCTCCCAATAAGTCTTCCGCTGTGCATGAGAAAACAAACACTCCTAGATCTTACCTTAGGTGGATACCGACGGGTAGAATTTTTAACACTGCTGGTCTTAAGTGGGTTCCAACTGGAACGACATTCACATCTAGCACAACAAAGGTTGATTGTGAACTCCCAAATGGTTCAAATGATTGTATCACTAACCCTTATAAATGCGATCAAACTCTCAATGTCAGTGCAGGTACTCTTAACTTAAGTGCAGGTACATTTTGCAATCCTGAAAAGGAAAGACTCAGAGTTTGTTTGCTGAAAAAGGTGATATATCAGAAACCAAGGGTTCCAGGAATTTATGTATGATGAACAAGGACAATGGCTGTTGATTACTTCAGATCAACACCCGTGCTTCATGATAATGGTGTCTGTATACAACACTTCAGGCCCCGCTCCTCAAAGAAAAGAAGAGTGTACGCTTCAGTGCGCTTTATCTTCAAAAGAAGAGAAATCTTCTTGTATCCTAAGTAAATACTTAAAATCATAAAAACACAAAAAGATTTTTTATTTTTTATTTTTATTTTTATTTTTATAAAATTTTATAAAAACAAAGAGAAAAATATAAAATCAGAAAAACCAAAAAGATTTTCATTTTATAAAACCTTTATAAAAAACAAAATACAAAATTAAAAAATGAGAAAAATACAAAAAGAAGTTTTTCAATGGCATGTCTTTTGCAAACGATAATATTTACGTCCCTAGAAATGTCTTTCAATAAAGACACGTGGACATAAATAAAGTTCGTGCAAAAGTTCAAATGTTTTTCAAAACATGTCATATGGCTTGCTATTATTTCAGATAGTAACCCGCTTTTCACCTTGAGGAAAACATGTCGTCTAAAAGACAGTTGTTCCTAACAACGGGAATTTATTCTCGGGCATGGTCTACTCTATGACCATGCAAAGGCTTGTGTTTACTTTGCAACACAACCCGTGCTTCCTATATTTCCATAAGTGTACGTGTCAGTGCGCTTATGTGTTAAAATAAGAGAAATCTTATTTTTATTGGTAAAAAGTTGTCTTCATAATGAATCAGTGTTTTCAGTAATCACAAAAAGATTTTTAAAAGATAATTCGACCACTCAAACAATGACAACAACTCTTTAAATAGAAAACGGGTCATTATTTGAGGGGGAGAAATCGTCATCAAACAATCTTGTAAAATGGTCTTTCAAAATAAGTCATGAAATAATGGATAAAGTTTTGGATAATGACGGATAACAATTTCAAGGGGAGTTAATTTATATTAACTTCAAGTGCTTTAGATGTCATTTGTTTAAATCTTTATGGACTTAGAGACTTAGTGAATTCAGGCTTTAAACTACAGACGATCAATATTGCCAACACCTCATAGTTTGTAAAAGACTTAGGACTGCTTGGAAATACTTTCATAGTTTTAAATGCCTTGAAGTTGATTCTCACGGAATAGATTTAAGCTTATTAACTCTTCAAACACGATCTTGAATATGTATGCGTATAAGGTTTTGCTGATTCCGACGTGTCGAAACCAGCAAGGGGGAAGGAATAGATGTATACTTGATAGTGTCCTTGGCCTTCTTTTGAGGTTAGCTTCTTTTGTCTTTTGAGGTTAGCTTCTTTTGTCTTTTGAGGTTAGCTTCTTTTGATTTTAGGTTGTGTTGAATCTTTCGGGTACACTATTTCTATCACATGATGGAAGAGACATCTCGTCATTAGCCAGTATGCATTATTTGAGTCCACAGGGGGAAGTGTTAGGAGTATAATTATTTAAAACGTGAGAAGAATTCTTTCTGATTCAATTAGTGTCTTGCCCAACCGGTCAATCACTAAGCTTATTCTTAAAATGAGTAGAAATATTTGATAAAAGAGGTACACATAGGTATGATGATTCCTTTAAATAGTCAGTATCCTGCAGGAAGAAATGTCTACATTGTTTACAATTTTATATCATGACTATCCTAAGAGAGAAAAGCACTCATCCGGGACTTAAATGACATTGGTGTTGCGGTTTTTGAGTTAATTGTGCACTTTGGATATCTGGGCTTTATATATCAAGACTGCTTGATGCGCTTGCAAGAAAGTTCTAATCTACTCAAGAAAGTATTGCTGTTTTGGGTGAAGCTAGACAACTTCAACACCGACACACCAACCTCACAAGCTCAAGTTACATATGTATCTGAATCTGTTTTATCCTCGAAGTTTAATGCAAAGACTTTCATAACTTGGAAAGAAAGTTGAAGCAACGCTGAAGAGTGCTTGAACAGAGAAAGATCAGATTGACAACCTCTTGAAAGAAAAGAAGTTTTAATGAGGAGCTAGAAAGTGCGTTCTGGTGGGAGCATGTACAAAGGAGACCTACGGCTGCATCAAAAGAACCATATGATTCTATCATATGATGTTCTTATCATTCAGGTCAAACCTCGTATATAATAATCTTGTGAATATATAAAGTGTAGACTTATGGTGATAATAAGGAGTGCTCGAGTACAAAATTTTCAAGAATTTCTTAGTAAATTCAAAAATTTTCAAATTATTGTACTCAGCACTGTCTTATAAACCCTCAAACGTTGAGGGGGAGCAATAATATGTTCCATTCTGCTAGAATATATCATTTTGTCCCCGAACGGTTAATCAATTGATATCCAAAATATCAAGGGATTAACATTTTGGATAAGGGGAGAAAATGTGATTAACTGACTTAATGTATATTGACAGAAGTGATCAAATAAAATGGACTCAATGCACTCCAACACCTAGCATGTACTATAACGATAGATGCACATGTTAAGGGGAGCTTTTAGTGATGAAAAAAACACTCAAAGTGTAAATCTTTTGATATTTTATATCAAACACCATTGATTGAAATTTTTCAATGTTTTTTTTGGAAGGATCGTGAAGAAATACCAAAAGTCTGACATGTTCTTAATTTATGAAGTATAAGCGCAGTTAGGCTTAGTATTCAGATCCCATGATCCAGTCCACCACCGTAGATCGAACTACCCATGGATATCCACAAGTTAGTGTAAGAAGTCTTAGTATGATTACAAAAGGAGAAAAAGTGAGAATAGAGAATAATGCCGACTGAGATGGAGCTAACACTGGAACAAACCCAACAAGGTGTTAGTTATGAAGTCTCGGTAAGCATTGAAGGGGTTGAAGAATTAAAAAGAAATGTAAGGATAAAGGGTGAAAAAAAAAGAAGCCCTCCATATAACAATTTATGCAGAAACACGGTCATACATATGCTGACAGAAACACTCAGGTGTAGTCTGACATTGAAAGACAGTCAGACCCAGTGACCGCTAAATGCATAAACCCCTCCCAGCCACTCAAATCCGGACAGACTTTGTTTCAAAACTCACGGAGATACACTCATTTCTGTTGACTTTCTCACACCGAGTTAGTTGATATTGAAAAGGTGACACTCAGCTCCAGCCTCCGATCACTAAAATTAAAGTGTCAAAATTGATCAAGACCAAAAGTAGATCATACCATTAATCCCATTAGGAACACTGATCATAAATTTTTCTTGTTATCTCACACAATGGTTGAATATCAAGTAATACATTAGAGTCCTACGCAAAGATCCATTGTGATTTGCCAAGAACATCAGAGTGAATCATTCACAATGAAGAAGGAAATCCTGCTGAAGCCACATCATACAAGCTTTCATGGTAGGTAACTAGTGCGATTCTTTATGAATCAAAACTTGTGACAGACTCGAAGTAACGAGGTGCGATTCTATAAGAATCAAAGCTTGTTCCAGATAATGGATAGACCGAATTGATGATGAATTTTTGAAATTGATAAACACTCCGATAGTTGAACACTCTCGGTGTGTCACAAAAACAATTTTGTAAGTGATACACCGATTGATTTTCAAATCAATTTTCTATATCAATCGGTGAGATAGTAACTCACTGGTTCACTCTTATCGTGCTGTCTGCTTTGAGACGTTCCGATAATGAGAACATGCTGAGTACGATGAATCTAATACTTATGTGTTAGAAAGATTCAATACTACAGCTGGAAATCCTGTCAAGAAGATTCTTCTTAAATTGAATCTATCTGATCACAGGTCGATCCTCACGGATTTGAAGGTTACTCCAACCAAACCTGGGCGAATGACAAAGCCATATTCGTCCCCCCGCTTTATTGCTAACTGTTTTATGCAGGCTATTTAAAGATGGTGGTGGAGGTTCCTGATTCCAGCTGGCTCACAAGATCCATAGCCACATGCTCATACCCGACCGACAAACATAAAGACATCATGAAAGCTCAAGTACATGTTTCAAGACTTCCGCTACTCTGATACCGTACGTCTTTCTTGAAGTGACGATGTATTAAAGTCAAAGAATTTCAAAGAAGTTTCCGTCACTCTGATACCGAACGTCTTTCTCGAAGTGACGAAGTGTTAAAGTTAAAGAATTTCAAGAAAGATGCAACATTAAAGCTTTTCAAGTCAACAAATCAAGTAAGGTATGAGCATGTCGGTCCAACAATCACAAGTTCACAAGATGGCAAAGTTAACAAGATGGCGAAACGAGATTATGCTTGGTTGATGATCTCAAGGTGTTCAAGATCACATATTCACATACAAGTCAAGATAAGGAACAAGCTCAAGCCTAAAGTCAGATATCACTACATCATGTTCACAAGATAAGAAAAAGAAAGAAGACTGCGAGCACAAGAATGAAGACCTTCATAGTATGATAGGTTTTAGTTTTTGTAACATGAAGTGACCTCCCTTAGGGGGAGATTGTTAGGAATACGAAATTCCTAGAAAAGTCTCGGTCACTTCATAGATATCGGTAGATAGCTCGTCAAGTAATATTTGAAAACTTACATAGGTAACTAGTCCAAGGTCCATGGAAAGCCCATGTAACCAAGGCCCATGTCTACCTTATGTAAGTATAAATACCCTCTCCACACATGGAGAGGGTGTTGGTTCTCTTTGTATTTTCCCACATAGTTCAATCAACCATCCATGTTTTCCATTTTACTTTCTCTCTCAACTTTCTCTCTCTAGTTCATCTTTTGTGTGAAATGAGTTTTCTTCAATTGGTATCAAGAGCCATGGTTCTATCTTGGTTCCGTTAGTGTTTTAAAAATGACAGCGTTTCAGGCCATTATTAGTATATATAGTAATAGTAACAAGCTGGAATGCCCGCGCGTTGCCGCGAAGCTTTTTAAATTGTTTTTTATATTTGTCTTCCGTTTGTTTTTGCTATTGTATGGATTTTTATTTGAGATGGAGTATTTTTTTTCTTAGCCTATTAACGTAAATATACCAAGATTTGAATGTCCGCGCGTTGCCGCGGGCACAGTGTGTCGAAGCTTAAGGTGTTAGCATGATGTCATTTTACCATACACTGATAACGATGAAGAAGTTCACCATTTTTCAATTTTACTAAAGGAATAAAATTAAAATGCAAAGCACTACCAAAGTGTACAATTTGTGGTCTACATAGACGATTACAAAAGAGAAAGATACTAATCAAACTAAAAGCCAAATCTGACCTTTACAAAGCTTGCAACCTAAATACAAAAAAGCAAAACAAAAAAGTTAAAGATAAGCCAACATTTGTATTTATGAATAATTTGCTAGAAAAAAAGCATCAACAAATATAACATCTATATAGCCCATGTTGTTCACTCATCTCAGAATCATCAATATCCAGTTAGCGTAATGAAGTGCTTTTATATCTGAGTCATGTCATATGTTGGAGAAATACTAATAACAATACACTTACTAATTGCTTGTCAAAATACAATCATAAAAGAAAAGTCATAACAGATGTAATAAAAAGTGTAGTGCAAGTACCTTTTCATTACTGATGCAGACAATGTGCCATGGCTGCTCCCTATAAAGTATAACTACCATGCAAATTGACCCATCACTATCAGTGCCATGGTTCCTATCGCTTGAAATAACAGCCACCAAAAGCAAAATATTTAGCATGTGCGTTGGGTGTATCGTACGATGGTTTGAAGTAAGCAAATTAACATGAGTGGGTGAAACATGAAGGCGGTGTTACCACTGTTGGTATCACTGATGGTATCGTCTTTGACAACTCCTCGCCATAACAGAACGTAAACTAACTCAATTTGAAACTCAAGAGCTTGTACTGAGGGCATTTGGATCAGCCCATTTAGCATCCTTATGGGCTTATTTGAGTTTAGCAAAGCCGAAAAGCTCACTATTTGTACCTTATCAGCTTCACCGCGAATAAGCTAATGATAATAAGGTTCTAAAATGTGCGATTACAGGTTGTTTTCTAAAATCAAATACGGCCAAAATTGGGCAAAATAAGCTACTAATCCAAACGCCCCTGAATAAGCAACCTAATTAATTGGAGCATAAAGAAGTACATCCATCTTCACTAAAACAGCTACACTGAAAAGCAGAAAACAAACAGCCCTAATTTGCATTTCGCAAATGAAACGACCAAATAGTCACCCTCAAAACACAATCCCTGACTCCCTTATAGAAACCCAACAACAATACAATCACTTCAATATGGGCTACTTGAGTTAGAACAATTACTTTTACCTACTACAAAATTTTGACCATCATATCAAAAACTTCACACCATCGTTTTCATATGATAAAAAAGGCACTCACAAACAAGCTTTTAGTTATCAAAATCCATTTTATCTCAAGAAAACTCAGCAGATTAAGCCAATCTTGTATGATGGTAGTGTAATATCTAGTCAACGTGTTGTTATTCCTACAATTGATGATGAAGAGACATTGATTTTGGAAGAAGTAAGTCGTTCTAAAATGCTTGCAAAACAAAATGATCCAATGTCAAAAGAAAAGAAAGTTAATACTACTCCAATTAATTATGTTGAGTTAAATCGATTGCCTGAAGATTTTGGTAAACGTTTTGTTCCACAACAAGAATTATCTGCTGAACAAGCTTTCTGGTTACAAACTTCACACCCTAATACTGACCAATCTGCTACGTCACCTGTCAAAATTAAGGCTCCTAAGGTAAGCCTGGTTAACACAAGCCTTAAAAAGCTTAAATACCAACTTGGCCAGTTTAACACTGTGGTAAAAAAGCAGATTACACTTGATGCTAGCTATCACAGAAGGGGAATGGCGGTTTGAACATACTAAAGCTGTTTTTCTAAATAAAATTATTCCATTTTTAAAGACCTTAAAAGACATATTCAATGTTTTTGATAAAGATCTTTTAAATGAGGTAACAGAAGTACACAATGTTTTTAACCAGATGGAAGCTGTTGTTCAACAGTGTTCTGTAGACAAACTGTGTTTTGAAATTCATAAGAAATAACTTTTTCTTCAAAATGATCGACTCTTACACCAAATCATGTCTCAAGATGTTATGATATGTGTGATGAATTCTACTACTGTTTTTTATGATGTAAATTTAGAAATGAAAAGTAGTGAATTTTGTGTGAAGTGTTTGGATCTTGATGCTGAGCTTTTGAACAAACAAAATATGTATATTGATCTTTCGAAAAGTTACTCACAACTTGAAAAACATTGCATTTCTCTTGAGTTAACAATCCAACTCAATCAAGAAATGTTTCAAAAGGATACATCCAATGATAATCAAAATGCTCTTGAAATTCTAGAATATTTTGAAAATAATGATTTGAAAGCTCAGCTACAAGCTAAAGACACTACTATCTGTAAGTTGAAGGAACATATCAAATCTATGAGAGAAAATGACAAGGAAGAGAAAGTCAAACAAGAAATGGATGAGATTTAAACAATAAACATTGAGCTGGAGCATAGTGTGGCCAAATTACTTTCTAAAAATGAGCGTTTGCATAAAGAAATTGAGCATTTGAAAAAGATTTACAAAGATCAATTTGATTTGATTAAAAAGACATGTGCTCTTTCTAAAGAACACTATGACTCTTTGATTGCTCAATTAAACTCTAAGTCTATGGAAAATGCGGATTTAATAGGTCAAAATCAAGAAAAGGTTTTTGTGACAACAGCATTACAAAATGAATTAAAGAAATTAAAAGGTAAAAATGTGCTTGATAATGCCACCATAATAACTAATGCCACAACTTTTGCTCCAGGGATGTTCAAACTTGATTTAGATCCTTTAGCTCCTAGGTTATTGAAAAATAGGGACGCCCACATAGACTATCTTAAGTACACTCAGGAACAAGAAGATATTCTTCGTGGAATAGTCAAACAAGCTAAAGCAAAAAGAACATTTAGATAATGCGTTAGACTTTGCCTGTAAGCATGCCAAACGAATTCAGGAGTTACTTGTTTATGTTCTAGACGCATACCCTAATGCGAATAAACCTAGTGAGAAATTGGTTGTTGTCACACCAATAAACAAAGTCAATAAAGTTAGGTTTTCAGAACCTCTCACATCCTCGAGCAACATTCATAAACAGGTAGAGTCATCCAAAACACCATATTCTAACACACATGTGTTGCCTTCTACAGGATTAAAGAGTTCTACTAGTGTTAGCAAATCACAACCTACAAGCAATAAAGAATGATAGGATCTCGCAAACACCAAGTA
The DNA here is from genome assembly GCA_026074375.1 of Tanacetum coccineum. Lineage (NCBI taxonomy): Eukaryota > Viridiplantae > Streptophyta > Magnoliopsida > Asterales > Asteraceae > Tanacetum > Tanacetum coccineum. The sequence goes on along the minus strand of BQNB010014713.1, from coordinate 54,256 downwards.
GCAACATGAAAAATTAAGTGGAAGTCCAACTTAGGAGAGCTAATTTCAGTTCTAATAAAAAGAATCATGTTAAAAAGCCTATTTGTGATGCAAATGTTAAGCATACTATGTTAAATGCGAACTCTGAGATAATTTGTGTTAAATGTAAATAATGTATGTTTGATGCAAATCATGATGTGTGTTTCCTTGATTTTGTGAATGATGTGAATGTGCGCTCTAAATCTAAGTCGGGTAAGCAAAACAAAAGGCATAATATTTGGAAACCTACGGGTAAAGTGTTTACTGAAGTAGGATATAAGTGGAAACCAACAGTAAAAAATTTCACCATAGTTGGTAACTCGTGCCCTTTAACTAGGATCACTCCCACAAAAGTAGTGCATCTTAAGGAAACCACTTCTAATTCAGTTGAAACACAAAAACCAGAGATTAAAGTCTATAGTAGAAGACCCAAACAAATAAAAACTATAGGTTCGAGTAAAAAAACTAAGATTGTAGAATCTACGATTGCTAACAACTCGAAACCCAATCATTTTTGGGGATCCAATGATACAGATGTTCCATATTCTTCTTCTCTTATCAATGATAGGTTGTCCAGATTGTTCTCTGGTATCTGGACTCTGGATGCTTAAAACATATGACAGGAAACCGCTCTCAACACATGAACTTTGTCAGTAAATTTCAGGAAACTTTTCGATTCAGAAACGACCAGATTGTAAAGATTATGAGGTATGGTGACTATTAGCTAGGAAATATAACTATCTCAAGGGTATATTATGTTGAAGGACTCAGACACAACTTGTTTTCTGTTGGACAATTCTGTGACTTGGATTTTGAAGTTTCTTTTTGGAAAAACACCCGCTTTATTCGGAATTTAGACGGTGTTGATCTACTTTCAGGTTCCAGAGACACAAAATTGTACACAATTTCTCTTGATGACATGCTAAAGCCTTCTCCAATCTGTCTACTTTCAAAAGCTTCAAAGACTAAGAGCTTGTTATGGCACCGTCAGTTATCTCATCTCAACTTCGGTACTCTAAACAAGCTAGCCAAAGACGGTCTTGTACGAGGCATTCCAAAGCTTAAATTTAAGAAAGATCATCTATGTTCAACATGTGCATTAGGCAAAAGTAAGAAATCTCCTCATCAACCCAAAGCTGAAGACACTAACCAAGAGAAACTCTATCTTCTACATATGGATCTTTGTGGCCTGATGCGTGTGGAGAGCATAAATGGGAAAAAGTATATCTTGGTAATTGTTGATGATTACTCTCGATTTACTTGGGTTAAATTTCTAAGATCAAAGGATGAAGCCCCTGACGCTATCATCAAATGCATCAAAAATATTCTAGTTCGTTTAAATGCTACAGTCCGTAATTTTAGAACAGATAATGGAACTAAATTTGTCAATCAGACTATTCGAGAATTTTATGAAAATGTCGGCATCTCGCACCAAACATCTGCTGCTCGCACTCTTAAACAGAACGCCATTGTTGAAAGACGAAACTGGACTCTAGTAGAAGCTGCTTGTACAATGTTGATATTTTTAAAAGCCCAATTATTTTTGTGGGGCGAAGCAATCAATACAGCTTGTTATACCCAAAATCGTTCCCTGATTCATCTCTGATACAACAAAACTCCATATGAGCTAATGCACGACAAGAAGCCAGATTTATCGTTTCTTCATGTCTTTGGTTCACTCTGTTATCCGACCAATGATAGTGAAGATTTAGGCAAACTACATGCAAAGGCCGATATTGGTATTTTTGATGGTTAAGCACCCGCAAATAAAGCTTCCAGAATCTATAACAAGAGAAACCGAAAAATAATGGAAACCATTAACGTAACATTTGATGAGCTGACAACAATGGCTTTTGAAAAATTCAGTTCAGGACCCGGGCTTCAACCTATGACTCCTGCAACATCGAGTTCAGGACTCGTACCAAACCCTATTCCTCAACAAACTTGTAACCCACCAACCAGAAATGATTGGGATCGTTTGTTACAACCGATGTTCGATGAATACTTCAACCCTCCATCGAGTGCTAGTTCTCTAGTTCAAGTAGCTGCTACACTAAGAGCTGTTGATTTAGCCAATTCACCTGTGTCAACTTCAATTGACCAAGATGCACCATCAACAAGTATCCCATCTACATAAGAACAAGAACAATCTCCAAATATATCTCAAGGTGTTAAAGAATCCCCAAAACACCACACTTTAATGATGATCCACTTCATGAAACTCTTCATGAAGATTTAACTTCTCAAGCATCGCCATCATATGTGCGACCATCCCATACCCCATTTGAACTTCTTAGTAAATGGACTAAGGATCATCCAATAGCAAATGTGATCGAAGATCCTTCCCGCTCTATCTCCACCAGAAAGCAACTTCAAACTGACGCTATATGGTGTTATTTCGATGCCTTTCTCACTTCAGTTGAACCGAATAATTATAAAGAAGCAATGCTCGAACCCTCCTGGATTAATGCAATGCAAGAAGAAATACATGAATTTGAGAGACTACAAGTATAGGAATTAGTACAGTGTCCAGATCTCGTAATGTTGATCAAATTGAAGTGGATCTTCAAAGTCAAGAAAGACGGGTGTGGTGGTGTACTAAAAAACAAGGCTCGATTAGTTACTAAAGGATACCGACAAGAGGAGGTAATAGACTTTGAGGAATCGTTTCCACCTGTTGCCAGAATAGAACCAATTCGTATCTTCATTGCTAATGCTGCCACCAAGAACATTACAATCTATTAGATGTATGTCAAAACGGATTTCTTGAATGGTGAGCTACGCAAAATGGATTATGTTTCTCAACCGGGTGGATTCGTAGATCCGGACAAGCCAAATCACGTGTATAGGCTCAAAAAGGCACTCTATGGTCTCAAATAAGCTCCACGCGTGTGGTATGATATGTTGTCCAGTTTTCTACTATCATAAGAATTCTCCAAGGGTGCAGTCGATCCAACACTATTCACCAGAAAAGTAGGCAGCGACATCTTATTGGTATAAATTTATGTCAACGATATAATTTTTGCCTCTACTAATCCTGCTATGTGTGATGAATTTGCTAAAATAGTGACTTCTAAATTTAAGATGTCAATGATAGGGCAATTGACTTTCTTTTTAGGATTACAAATTTCTCAAAGTCCCAGAGACATCTTTATTAACCAGTCCAATTATGCTCTTGAAACAATAAAGAAATATGGAATGCTATCTAGTGATCCTGTTGACACCCCTATGGTGGACAAAAGTAAACTGGATAAAGATCTACAGGGGAAACCAGTCGATCCCATACATTACCGTGGTATGATTGGTTCCTTAATGTATCTTACATCCAACAGACCAGACCTTGTATTTGCAGTGTGCATGTGTGCCCGGTATCAGGCAAAGCCTACCAAAAAGCACCTACATGCAGTTAAGCGGATCTTTTGATACCTGAAAGGAACCATTGATATGGGTCTTTGGTATTCGAAAGATTCTTGCATTTCTCTAACAGCATATGCAGATGCAGACCACACAGGGTGTCAAGATACTAGACAAAGCACATCTGGAAGTGCACAATTCTTGGGAGATAAACTTGTTAGCTGGTCATCCAAAAAGCAAAAGAGCATTGCTATCTCCAGTACAAAGGCAGAATATATTGCTTTATCTGGGTGTTGTGCTCAAATCTTATGGATGAGATCACAACTAACAGACTATGGGCTTAAATTCAACAAGATTCCTTTGTACTGTGATAACAAGAGTGCAATCGCTTTATGCTGCAACAATGTTCAACACTCGAGATCCAATCATATAGATGTGAGATACCACTTTATTAAGGAGAAAATGGAGAATGAAGTAGTGGAACTCTACTTTGTCAGAACCGAATATCAACTTGCAGACATCTTCACAAAAGCTTTGCCTCGAGAAAGATTCAACTTCTTGGTCGAAAATTTAGGTATGAAAAGCATGTCTCCTGAAACGCTAAAGAGTCTGGCAGAGGAAGAGGACGAGTAATGGTGGTAACTCGTGGTATATCCTGTGTATCATATGTATATAAGAAAATATAAAAACCCAAAAAGATTTTTCATTTTATATAAATTTAAAAAAAAGAAAATATAAAAATATAAAACCAGAAAAGAAAATAGAAAATTAAAAAAAATTAGAAAAATACAAAAATAGGATTTCATGACATGTCTTCTAAAAATCAATAACATTTACAACCTTAGAAATGTCATTCAATAATGATACGAGGCTGTAAATGAAGATTAAGCAGAAGTTTAAAATGTTTTAAAACATGTCATATGGCTTGCTATTATTTCAGATAGCAACCCGGTCATCATCTTAAAGGCAAGTATTTCGACAAAAAGAAAACTTGACCTCACAACGGGAAATTCATTTTTCTTGGGAATGAATTACTTTATATTCATTCAAAAGCTTGTGTTTACTTTGCAACACACCCTGTGCTTCCTCTATACAACAAATATACGTGTTAGTGCATTTATTTTTCAAAATAAGAGAAATCTTATTTTTATGGTGTTGATTTTCAAAATAAACTATAATCATCTTTCGGTTTCATCAGAAACTCATTTTCTAAGACAATTTGAACCATCGAATAACAACTACAACTCTTTAAATAGAAAACGGGTCATTCTTTGAGGGGGAGAAATTGTCAAATTATCTTCTTCAAAATTCATCAAGTGATAAAAGGAAAAAGGTTTTAAACAATAACGGATTAATATTTAAAGGAGAGTTAATTAACTTTAACTCATTTGGGCTTTATATGTTATGTGTTTATGCCTTTAGGGACTATATAGCAAAATGTGAAGCTTAATCTTGATAACTAAACCTTTAGGGACTAGTTATGCCAATAGTGCATTTAGTTTTGCCATAGGAAAAGTTGTAAAAATAAAATAGAAGTGATTATAAACCTTAGGGGGCATTTTTGCCAAAACCCAAAAGTTTTTAATACAAATACACCCAAACTTCTATTTCCCTCTCTTTGAATTTGAATCAACCAAGAACATCAAGATTTAGAGCTTTTTAATCCTCAAGTAAATTAGAAACTTGTTTGTTATATCCTAACCATCTCTTAATAAAAAAGAATCGGCCAAATACACTTGCATTTACTCAAAAAACCCTAGATATAGGTCTAATGTTCTTCAAGTCAAAAAGTGGGTGAATATTTAAATTGATTAAGGGGTTTTGGTCTATTAGGGGTATAGAATACGTGTATAAAACAGTTTTCCATGAGGCTAACACATGAAGGAGTTTTGTGTGATTCGTTATGTAAAAAATTTAGGTTTAAGGGATAGAACTTGTAAAAGTTAATGGGTTTGTGTTTAGGAGTGATATATTGATTGCTTGCGAGTGTTTGAGTGTGTTAAAATAAGATTTAACATCAAAACTTGTAATTTTGGGTATATCGTGTTCATATGGGTCAAAAAGTTGAGATTTTTGTAGTTAATTCATGTTAATATTGGTGTAGTTGATGATTATGGTTGCTATAGTTCATGTTTAAAATGATTTAGATGCTTGAAATTTGAAGTATGTAATTTTGAAAATTTGCACTAGGCGAAGTATACATGAATTTTGAACTAGGCGAAGTATACAAATTGAACTGGGCGAATTATATAAATTTGAACTGGGCGAATTATACTATTGTTCTGGGCGAAGTATACATTAATATCACTAGGCGAATTATACACAAATTTAAAGCTGGGCGAATTATACATGTAGTTAACACTAGGCGAATTATACCTTAATTTTTTTTCACTAGTTGATTTAGTTAGGGTAATTCTTTCCTTAGTATTCTATCTGAGCTACTTAGTTAACCTTCCAAGTTGACTTTCTGATAATTGTTCATCGGCCTGTGTATTAATTGCTTTCCTAATAAACTGTGCCTGATCCCTAGTAAGAATTCACTTCATGCATCTAAAATCAATCAACATGAACCAAATTGTCACTCAATAAAATACATATCTGTTTGTTTGTGTATAAGCTGTATTTGACAAATTGTTAGCCATAAAATATTGAGTCGAACAAGGAAGTTCGTTCATTAATTATATTAGGTCTCGGTCATTAATTAATTATACGTTATAATAGGCTAGACGGGTAAACGGGCTCTTTGTTTAATCTAATCGGTCACGTGTATCGGGCGAAAGCCCAAGTAATCCCAAGCCCGGCCCGTAGAAACACCAAGGCATGAAAGCCTCTTGGTTTTAACTATAAATACCCCTCTCCAAGTATGGAGAGGGTGTTGATTCATTTGTAAGATTTCATTTGTTTAATCAACCATTCTCATTTTTCTCTCTTTGTTTCTCTCTCTAACCTCTCCCTAAAATTCTTCCTTTTCTCTTATCTCTTTTTCTTGATCATCATGGTGAAGTGAAGATTATTTTGGGTTCCGACATTTGGTATCACTCGCCACGGGTGGGTCTAGTGGTCTCGTTGTGGTAGTGCTTATTTAAGCTTATTGGATTCGACTTTTATAAAGCTTATTTTATTTTAGATTTTTTTTCTTTCTCCGTAAGCTTATTTTTTTTAAAATCATTTTATTTCATAACTAATGTCTGACAAAAAAATTCAAATTTTTGTAGTCAAACAGTTTCAATTGTTTTTTGTTTTTGTTCACAAACGTTGGGCCTACTGTTCAAAATTTGCATTTTGGGCTTTATATCTATGTTTTACTTCTCTGTTGAGTTTTTTTCGAAAAAACTTCTTTTCCTAACATAGAACCATGTGTATTCATTTTTGTTCCTCTGATTGTGGTTTTCGTTTCATAGCTTTTTGAGAGATTCTTTGTCACGGGCTTATTGTGAGTTAAAAAGCTTACACAAGCTTATTTATAACCTACTTTCACATGGCTTATTTCTTGTGGCAAACAACTTATTTGATGTCCTTATTGTTAAGCATTTTTCGTTGGTTATTGTAGTTTGTCTTTCATAGCTTATTTTTCAAGCTTATTCTTTTGGGTTGCTTGTTAATCTTTTTGGTCCAACGGTTGAAAACAAGACAAGGAGACAAGATCCAATATTCTAGCAAGAAGGACGATAAGGTTTTGTTGTTTCGGTAGAAGACAAAGACAAGGACGGTTGTACATCTTGGAATCTTGTGTGAACCGAACGAGTTCAAACCTAAAGGAACCTATCTAGCAAAAGTTCACAAGGAACCGAACTAGTTATTTACAACACAAGCCGAACTAGTCTTTCATGTTATGGAACCGAACTAGTTGCTTCACCTTGAGAACCGATCTAGTCACAAACCATTGTGCACCGAACTAGTCGAAATCCTTAAGGACCCGATTTAGTAAAGTTCTTATGCAACCGAACTAGTTAACCACCTAAAGGAACTGAACTAGTTATCATTCCTTCAGACCCGAACTAGTTGTGAGTTTATTGGACCCGATCTAAACGTTTGTCAAGCATACCCAAACTAGTAATTCGCTTATAAGACCCGATCTAGCAATTTTTGGATTTTCGGTTTCGAGTGTCGGTAATCTTCGAGACTTACGACATACACTGTTGTGATCGTGACATCTTTTCGATCAACGTGGTATATTCACTTGTTTCCGACGATAACCGTAAGAGTCCGCGAGCAGTAATTTTCATACGCTGCATTTTTACAAATTCAAACGAAGAAGAAACAAATTTAGGAGGGAAAAACGTTTTTTATTTCTTATAATTCCAATTTTACACTTTTGGCCCCTCGACTTCTAAACACTTTTCATTTTTTACATTTAGATTTTTACTTGTTTACTATTAAACCTTTGTTTTTAAGCAAGATTAATTAAAACCTTTTACTTTCAAACTTTTTCTTTTTTTTCACTTTTAAACTAGTAATTTTTGTTATTTTTTAGTTTTACATTTTTACTTTTCAAAATTTTTACTTTTAGCCCTTTTGTTGTAAGAAATTTCACCGTTAGTCCTTTTAGCTACAAGTTTAAATTCATGCCCCCGGTAGTCATCCAAAGTGAACCGCTTGTGCACCGTTTGTCCTTAATTGAGTTTTGATCAACCGTTAATCATTTTAAGCTCAAAATTTATGCATCGTTCATCGTTATAGCTCAACAAATCGTTAACGAAAGTTCAAGTTCTTCAACGACAACAACGACTTCACCAACAACAATTAATTTTTCATTCACGGTTTTTTCTTGATTTAGTAAAATCCCGTAAAAGTCGATTATTTTTACGGTTTAAGTCATAGATTTGTAAAATCCCGTGAACGTTAATTGATTTCAATCACAACAACAATCACTTTACCATGCTTAAAGTCCTTCAAATCATTTCACTTCATCAATTTTCAGTCACATGGAACAAAGATACTTTATCCTTCCGGTGTTCTAATTCAGAAGACAACCAAATGCAACAAATTCAAGACCAAAGCAAAAAAAGAGTAGCAGGTACTTTTCGACAACTTTCATTCACCCACCTCAGCTATCTTATCAAACAACGTCTTAAAAGGAACTCGAAACCGAGTCTGGATTCCAAAACGTGCATTTGCGACAACACCTTTGGTCAGATATAAGACGTTCACGGGCACAATGTTTTCTATAGTGGATCAACTGGAAAAGCAACATGACAAAGAAATATTTCAAGAGATTGGATCATGCTTCTTAAAGTACTCAGACAAGTATTGCAGATGTTTCATCAAGTCACGGATGTATATGGATGATGAATATGTTGTAATGACACGCAACTACTTTCTCCAATACACTCAACTCGCGATTCCAGAATTCCGTGACACACTGATCCAACACATGGAACTCTGTTAGAAGATCGATTGATGAATGAGCAAAGCAAAAAGTAGAGTATAACCATTGGGTGAATGAAAACAAATGCAGACAACAGAGATAGGTTTGATTCGAGTAAAGCATTGGATGCTAGTATTGGTTTGATACAAAAGCAGTGGGACAACATTAAAAAGCAAGATACAATCATGTAGATCAGGGAATGATGCACATGCTGATGAGCAGATAACAGCACCCATATATGAATAAAGAGCCAATGGCTGAGGGTACAAACGACTGCTAAAATTCAATGTTACTCTTGCTATAGGACAACAACATACTGAGCAAACCCATAATTTCAATAATGAAGGTTAGGTAGACCAAGAATGCTGAACATGTCCATGACACATGTCCTTTGCCTGCTACATTAAAACTGAATAACCCATACAACTGAACTCGTCAAATCAATTCACTTGAATATGAAAATATTCGTCTCAAAAAGACAGTTTACCCAATTTGCAAAAAGATTTTCAAGAAGGAAGCACATTGCATTGTTAAATCTTTAACTCAAATATCAAAATCAAGTTTTAAAAAAGAAGGCAACATATTGGTCAATTATCGGAAAGTAAAAAGTAAATGAAGCCAAGGTTAAACATACATAGATGTATTTGAAACAATAAAACATCGAACTGGAACAAAAAGTTGCTAAGTTACTTAAGGAAAATGAGACTTTTGAAAAAAGCATTTACTAAAGAACTGTATGTTTCTATCCAAGACAAACGAGAGCTAGGAACATAGAACACGGACAACTTATTTGATGCAAAAAATGATGACTTCAAGCTCAACTTCAGAAAAAAGGATTGCAATTGCAGTCATTAAAAAATGAGTTAAGGAAATTAACAAAAAATATGTGAATACTTAGTTTTGCAAAAATCGTCAATCTTAGGAAACCGTCTTTAACAGACCACGTAGAAACCATCAGTTGATAACAACCGACTGCGTTTAAGTCCCTGAAACGACCTAGAATTACAAAGCAAACAACGTTTGCCTCGCTAAACTTGATGTCAATAACTATATTGTCAAAACCAGTCACTACACATTATTTGCCTAAAGAAAGAGAATATGCTATTGCAAAACCTCATCACATGAAGTGCACCTGCACATCTAGGTAGGAAGCTCAAATTAGCATGGTCAAAAATCACTACCTATAGTGAAGCTAAGAAAAAGACACAAGAAAATCGTGTAGGAATTCCAGAACCTAGTGTTGATGCCTTCTGCTTAGAATCACAAAGCACACAAATATGTAGCAAAAAACCAAAACCTAGGAACAATAACCAAAAGTCTAGGAATTGGCCTGCATCAAGAGTAGTTTGCGTCACGACAAAGATTGTGTCCCATAGCAGAACACACTAGGAAATTCTAGAAGTTTTATCTGACTCCACACATTTGTTTGCTCAACAATGTGCCATAAATGTGTCTTTAATGCCAGTCATGATTCTTGTGTAACAAAATTCCTGAAAGAAGTCAACTCACGTGCTAAGGTTCTATCCGATAAGACAACAAAAAGATGCATACCCGTAGAGCAAACAAGTTTTGCAAAGAAACCAGAAAGACATATCCCAAAAAGACACAGGTCTTCAATCAAAAAGACTTCCGTTGTCCATGAGAAAACAATGACTCTTAGATCTTGTCCTTAGGTGAAACCAACAGGTAAAGCTTTTCAAAGACATTGGTCATAAGTGGAATCCTACTGGAAAGATATTCCCCTCTACGCACAACTAAGGTTGACAGTGAACCACACAATGGTTCAAAAGCCGATATCACTAACCAATAGGAATGCAAACAAACTCCTTGATGTCAGTGCAGTACACTTAACATACATCAGGTACATCTTAAATCCTACAAAGGAAGGACTCCGAGTTTGGTTGCTGAAAAAACTGATATCTGAGAAACCATGGCTACAAGAATTTCAACTGATGAATAAGAGATGACTTCTGATCAAAATAGTTCATGAACTCCGGAATCCACGACCACAACAATGGAACTGTTCAAGTTCAAAGCTGGAGTCCAAAGTTGTTCCACCAGCAGGCAAAGACAGATACATCACGACAAGTAAGTTGAATTACTATTCACCATCACATAAGCAATGCTGAGGTCAACATGTAAATATTTTTAATAAAATAAAATACAAAAATAAAAATTTCCAAAAATGAAAATACAAATCAACAAAAATCAGAAAATGTTTCAAAAAAATATTCTTCTCGACTGTCTCTTGGAATCGATAAACAATTACGTACTCTAGAAATGTTTGATTAATATCGACACAGTCGTGTACAATAAGTTCGAAACAGAAGGAGTTTTCAAATGCTGTCAAACATGATCATTTACAAATTTTTCTTAATGGCTTATGTGCAAAAATGCATTAACAAACCCGGGGTCTTCAAATAAAGGAAAAGCTTACTATAAAGATAGACTATCCTAACAAACGAGAAATTCAACTTATGTACCTCGGTCTTGAGTTGTTCTTACAAGACATTCAATGTTTTAAGCTCAATAAAAGGATAGTGTACGCATAAGTGCGCTTACCCCTTAAGTTGGAAGATAAGTTCTTCAAACATGATTTTTTCAAAATGTTGAACACAAAATTTTTCAAGAAATTCTCACTGACGATTAATAACTATTCAAAATTATGTATTCAACACTCCATCTTTCAAGGGGGATTTTTTCGAAGAAAACCAACATTTAATTGAGTTTGCATACCATCAATCTCACGACCATTTCTTTATGTATTCAAACCATCGTCCAAAATAGTCTCCTATAAAGAACAACAAGATAATAATGACAATTCAAAGATGATAGTTATATAAGTACTGACTAAGTGGTTTCAGCCTCAATTTTATATTCATTTTATACCACTTGGTATCATTGTTATTGTTGTCAAACATATTAAATTGAGGGAATAAATTTATGTCCATGTAATTCAGCTAAGAAAAGGTTTCCCCATGGTATATTCAAAGACAAATTTCAATCACAAAGGTATTTTCATAAACTAAGTGCCATTAGTATTTAAAATAAGGGGGAGAATATGTATTTAAAATGTGATCTTAAAATAATAATTGATCTATCGACTAAAAGTGCTGAACTCTTCGAAAAATGGTTTATTGTTACGAGTCTCATTTAAAATACCCTAACATACATCTTATTTTCATGACGATTCGAAGTCATAAGGTGGTAAGGTTATTTATTTTGTCCTATGGACCCAAACCAGAACCGATGATTCTTACCCAAAGACACTCCACAGTTAGAAATAGCATTCTTAGTATGTTAAGATGAATGTGTATAAGGGAAGAATGCCGACTAAATTGAGCTAACACTGGACACAATCACAACAAGGGTGAAAGTAATGACAGTCTTGTAAGCATTGAAGGGTTGAAGAATGAAAAAGAAATGTATGATAACGGGTCCTAAAGAAAGAAGCCATCCACACAACTTAGGCAAGAAACGGTCAATAACATATGCTGTCCAGAATCACTAAATTGATTTTTTGACAATTGAAGACGGCATCCATGGATCCAGTGATGCAATGCACAACCCTTCCACCATTCGAGATATCTCACAAAAGAAACTTGTCACATTTGTCACTGAGATACCACGACTTCTATTGACTTTCTCACTCCGAGTAGTTGATATTAAATTAGTGGCAGTCTGCTCCACCGAGCCTCCGATATACTAAAACTAAAACGAACTAATCGAGTCTAGATCCAAGAGATATCTAGTAAATAAATCTCATTAGAACTACATTTCCATTTCAAATACACTTTTGAAACAGTACACCAATAAGTTCACAAGCCTGGTTAACAAGGAGTCCTAACGCATTATCCTTGTGATTGTTCCAGAAACATCCGAATGAATACTATATAGTACTCACAAAGAAGATGGAAAACCTGCTTGAGCCAGCACAAACAAGCTCTTGGTAGGTGACTTGTGAAGATTCTATATGAAAACATACATGTGTCAACGTGTAAGAAACAATGGTGCGATTCGATGTGACTCAAACTGTCCAGGAAATGAATTGACGGCTTAATCAGAAAGATAGTAACTTACCCGATTACTCTTATCGTGTTGTCTGCTTTGAGAGTTCCGGTAATGAAGAACAGAGCAAAGCATGGTAAATCTAATACATCTATGTTAGAAGACCCTACGCTTTGAGCTGGAAACCCTGTCAAGGAGATTCTTTGAATCTACCAGATCACATGTATAATATTTATACTGTAAAACGGTCCTACGGAACCGGAGGTTAATCTAACCAAATCCGGACGAATGACAAAGCCATATTCGTCCACACGCTTTATTGCTCAAGAATTAAAGACAAAGACTTCTGCATAAAATCTGATATACAAGATCTTCCTTCAAAGATATCAAGTCTATCAAGGGAGATTGTTAGCAAGCTTTCATCAAGATGATGCAAAGTATGAGTATTTTGGTCCAAGACACAAGATCGTCAGGTGTGCAAAGACCGAACAATGACGGAGGATAAAGACTATAAAGATCTCGGACGCAAAGACAAAGTCAAAAGACAATGAATAAAGGCTAAAGATCAAGATAACAAAGCCATGAAGGAACAAGCCTAACAACGATAGAACAGAGGAACTAAGTTGACAAAGATCACAAGAGCTCAATGACAAAAGCAATCTCATTGATCTCACGAAGGAGTGTCACAATGAACTCACTTCGGGGGAGATTGTTAGCCATAAAATATTGAGTCGAACAAGGAAGTTCGTTCATTAATTATATTAGGTCTCGGTCATTAATTAATTATAACGTTATAATAGTCTAACGGTTAATTAGCTTCTTTGTTAATCTAATCGTTTCACGTGTATCGGCGAAAGCCCAAGTAATCCCAAGCCCGGACCTGGAAACACCAAGGCAGTGAAAAGCCACTGGTTTTAACTATAAATACCCCTCTCAAAGGATGGAGAGGGTATTGATTCATTTCTAAGATTTCATTTGTTTAATCAACCATTCTCATTTTTCTCTCTTTGTTTCTCTCTCTAACCTCTCTAAAATTCTTCCTTTTCTCTTATCTCTTTTTCTTGATCATCATGGTGAAGTGAAGATTATTTTGGGTTCCGACACAAATCTTAGCAGAACCATGACTACTACTGCCGCTCAACAAGTTGCTCTTGACAACGCTTTGGTACAACTTGAGAAACGAGTCGAGATCGGCAAGTGCAATATGAGAATTGATCCAGAAAAGACTTAGAAAGAACCCACATATCAAGTTGTTTTGCATGCACTAGCTCTTACTACCTGCTATCCTGCTTTCCTAATCACTGCTAATGTTCCAGATATATATATATATATATATATATATATATATATATATATATATATATATATATGCAACAATTTTGGTTCACCATCAACAACAAAGACTCTACTTCTTACGGGTTTAAGATTGATAAGAAAAGGTTTACTCTTAACATGGAACTATTCAGAGAGATCTTCCAGATTTGTCCTAAACTTCCGAATCATGAATTTGATGCACTTCCCTTAGATGAAGAAATTTTCTCCTTCATCAAAGAACTTGGACACAAAGGAGACGTTAAATCTATCACTGAAGTGGTCGTTTTTCATATGTACCAACCTTGGAGAACCTTTGCAGCAATCATCAACAAGTGCTTATCTGGGAAAATTACAGGTCTTGACAAGCTTCGACTTTTGTGAGCTCAAATTCTATGAGGGATGTTCTATAAGAAGAATGTTGACTTTGTCGAACTTCTCTGGGAAAACTTCACATTCCAAATAGAGAACATAGACCACAAGAAGCAAGAAAAGATGTACTATCCCAGATTCACAAAAGCTATCATTCATCATTTCATCACCAAAGACAAGTCAATTTCGATGAGGAACAGAATGTTTATGCATACTGCTCGGGATGACAACATTTTGGGTCTTATGAGATTTGTCTCCAAGTCTGATGACTTCCAAGTATATGGAGCATTACTTCCTAACAGGATGACTAATCAGCAGATGCTGGACTCTTATGCCTACAAGACTTATCTTGCATATGCCATTGGTGTAGCATCTCTCAAGATGAAAATGAAATTCAAGAAACCCGCTTCTCCTTCGAAGAAGAGAACTCTTGTCACCATAGAGGAAGAAGAACCTAAACCTGCTAAGAAAGATAAACCTATCAAGAAACCTCCTGCTAAAAGACAGTCTTGGTGTGTCTGTGTCAAAGAAGGAACCGACTCAGGCTGAAAGAAGCAAGGGAATTGAATTACTATCTGATGCCGCATTACTTGAGGAAACTCAATTGAAAAAGGCTCTCAAAAGAAGCAAACGGGAAACAAGTATTCATCAAGCAGGTGGCTCAAGTGAGGGAGCTAATATTGAATCAAAGGTTCCTGATGAGCCAAAAGGCAAGTTGAAAGACACAAGTGAAGGAACTGGTTTGAAACCAGGGGTTCCCGATATGTCCAAAGGTGATTCTTCTGAAAGTGAGTATGAATCATGGGGTGATAGCGGCGATGAAGCCAATGTACAAGATGATGAAGAAGTTCAAGAGAGTGATGATGAACCTCAACATATGTTGATGATGAAAGAACTGATTCTGAGAATCAAGAAACAATGACGATGAAGAAGAGACTAAAGATGAGTTCGTACATACTCCTCCAAATTATGTACCAACTGATGATGAAATGAATGATTAATCAAATGATGTAACTGAGGAAGAGTATGAAAGGATCAATGAAGAGCTATATGGTAATGTCAATGTTAGTTTGACAGATGTTGAGCCTGTTGACAAAGAAAAAGATGATGAAGAGATGAGTGTTGTTGGTCACGTAAACGTTAATCAAGAGGGTGCAGGTAATCAAGTCAAGGATGATGCTCAGGCTACACAGAAGACAGATGCTCCAATACCAAGTTCTTTTATCTCATCTGACTATACTACTAAATTTCTCAACTTTGATAACATTCCCTCGATTAACACTGAAGTTATCTCTATGATGGATATTAATGTTCAACATGAAGTTCCATGTACCTCATCACTTCTCACCATCCCTGTATTTGTAATCCATGAACAAGATGTCATCAATCAATCTGAAACAATCATAACTACTCCAGCACCAACCATTTCTTTACTCATTTCCTCTCTCTACCCCGCACTTTAACAAATCGCACCAATCCCAACACTAACAACAACTAAAGCTACAACCTCAGCCACTGTTGTTCCTGACTCTGAAACCCTTACTACTCTCCATTAAAGAAGTGTTGATTTGGAAAAGGATGTAAAAGAGCTCAAAGATGTTGATAACTCTTCAAAAGTTATTTCAACAATCAAATCTGAAGTTCCAAATGTTGTAAAAGAGTACCTTGGATCAAATTTGGATGATGCTCTGCATAAAGTGATTCAGAGAAACTTTGCAGACATCATTAAGAAACACTCTGTTCCAGCTGAGATTGTAGAGAGACTCAGGCAGCAATATGCACCTCAAAAAAGCATTGAAGACATCAGAGAAATCAAGATGGAGCATGAAAGAAAGCAGCAAGTGCCTAAAGAAACTATCACCTCATCTGATACCACTGCTCTTGAAGAATTTGATCAGAAAACTACCTTGTTTGAAACAATGACTAAATCCAAGTCATTCAATAAAAGTCCGAAGCAAAGAGCTCTATATCATGCTCTCATGGAGTCAATCCTTAAGGATGAAGATGCTATGGATGAAGGAGTTGTTGATAAATTAAAGAAAAGGAAACCAGATGATGCTGATAAAGATGAAGGCCCTTCCGCTGGATCAGACCGAGGGTTAAAGAGACAAAAAACAAGCAAAGACACTGAACCATCTAAAAAGGCCAAGTCAACTGAAACTTTTAAAGGCACTTCCAAATCTCAGCCAAAATCCATTGCCAAGTCTGCACAAGCAGAGGAGACAGTGTTTAAGACTGGAGATACCCAAGGGCCACAAAATCTTAGAGAAGAAACGGGTAACACTGATGAACCACTCATTGTCAATGTTGATCTAAAGGATTGATTTAAGAAACCAGAAAGACATCTTACTCTAGATCCTGAGTGGAATTAAGGTAAATCAGTTGAGAATAAGCCTACTTAAAAATGGCTTAGTGACGTTGCAAAAGCAGAAAATCCTTCAAGAACATTTGATGATTTGATGAGTACTCTGATAGACTTTAACGCATTTGTCATGAACTGCCTGCAGATTAGTGAACTCACACAGGACATTCTGGTAGGACCAGCTTACAACATTCTCAAAGGCACTTGTAGAAGTTATGTCGAGCTCGATTATAATATGGAAGAATGTTATAAACTACTGACTGATCAACTAGACTGGAATAACCCTGAAGGTGATAGATATCCATTTGACTTGAGCAAACCACTACCTCTGGTTATGTCAGAAAATCGTCAAATCGTCTCGGTTGATTACTCCTTCAACAATGACTTGGCATACTTGCAAGGAGGAAGCACCGGCAGAACATACACGACTTCGTTGACCAAGATAAAGGCTGCCAAGTACGATTTACCTGGAATTGAAGATATGGTACCCAACTTGTGGAGTCCCGTAAAAGTAGCTTATGACAAACATGCTCTTTTAGGCACTTCATACTGGGGTCCCAAAAGACAAAGATTATACAGATATGCTTCCAACAGGGTGTCCAAACATGAGGTGTACTCCACCAAAAGAATTCTTGCAGTGACAAATGTCAAAGTTAAAGAATGGTATGGTTATGGTCATCTTGAGGAGATTGAAGTTCGAGGATCTGGTCAGCAATTATACAAGTTTATGAAAGGCAACTTTCCATGAATTCATCTACATGACATCGAGGATAGTTGATCCTCCTTGTTTAGAACATACTCTTCAACCTTAAAGGTGATGTCATTGTGCACTTGACTGCAGCATTACGTATGTTCACAAGACGTATCGTGATCTAAAAGAGAGTGGAAGACCTTCAACTTGGTGTCGAAAGCTACCAGAAGAAGCTCAACATCTCTCGACCAATGACGCACAAGGCTAGAATCACTGATCTAAAACCATATTCTGCATACTCTAACCCTCAAGGATTCATACATGTGGACAAGTTGGGAAGAAACACACTGATGTGTTCTCACGAGCTCTATAAGTTCAGTGACGGTACACTCATATCTCTCCATGATACTCTCAAAGACATGGCCAACAATTTGGAGATGGATTATACAAGTATCATGCCAAGAAGGAGATAGAGTAACTTAGACAAGAAAAGGTCTCGCATCATGATAAAGGATATTGATCGTTAGTTGCTAGATAGAAGGTTGATGAGAAGCTTGGAAAAGTTCGTTGGTGGAAGATATTACGGGGAAGACCCTGCTTTAGAGGACAATATGACTTTGTCATACTTTGTCATTCTATCTCAGGTCATTCTCTTGAAATTATAAACTTGTGAATATGTAAATAAGTAGTGTAAGACTAAAATTAGGCATATATAGTGTTTGAGTATGAATTTTTAAGAATTTCTTAGTAAATTCAAATTTTACAAATTAACGTACTTAAAACACCATATAATACCCTCAGAAATTAAGGGGGAGCATTAAAATGTTCCTAATAAGGCTTAACATATATAATCAGAACATTTCTTTCCCCAAATAATTTTCATACATATTTGAATCAATTGACATCTAAAATATCAAGAGATTTGACATTTTTGATAAGGGGAGAAAATGATTAAAATATATATAACTGGTAAAATGTGATCTGAATGACTCTAGTGTAGCTCCTTCCTCACCATGCTAAACAATTTTGGTTATCGATGCATGTGTTGAGGGGGAGCTTTTCTGAAAAGTAAAACCGTCAAGGTACTAAATGTTTTAATTTATATCAAAGTACCTTGATCGATGTTTTCAAATAGTTTTAAGGCTGAGAACAATACCAAAAGACCGACCATGTATTTAATTAATTGGAGTTATAAGGTGGTTAGGTATAGGTGTTCGTTCCCACGATCTAGCCGGAACCGGAGGGATCTACCCAAGGACATTCCATTAGATTAAATAGAAGTCCATAGGTATGATAAAAAGGAGAAAAAGTGAGAAAAGGGAAAATGTGGACTAAGACAGAGCTAACACTAGAACAAACCCAACAAGCTGTTAGTGATGAAGTCTTGGTAAGTATTGAAGGGGTTGAAGAATGAAAAAGAAAAGTTAAGATAAAGGGTGAAAAGAAAAAAGCCCTCCTTACACTTAGGCAGAAACCGAGTCTATACATATGCTATTAGAAACACCTAAGCTGTTGTCTGGTATTGAAGATAGTCATCATAGACCCAGTGATGCGATGCACAACCCTCCCCAGCTACTCAAGGTCTCTCAAAAGACTCTTGTTTCATTTCTCACAGAGATTACACTCATTTCTATCGACTTTCTCACTTCGAGTTAGTTGGTATTAAAAAGGTGGCAGTCTGCTCTAGCCTCCGATTACTAAAACTAAAAGTGCACTATCGAGTCTAGAGCCAAAAGAGATCATCCATAAATCTCACTAGGACACTATTCAAATATATTTGTTGCTATACAATTGAAAAGCAGTAATACTTAAAGTCCAACGCATTATCCATATTGATTTTGCTCAGAACAACAGAGTGATCCTTAATTATTCAAAATGATAAATTGAAATCCTATCCAGAGCCAACATCAAACAAGCTCGCGGTAGGTGACTTGTGAGATCCTATAACGGATCACACTTGTGATACTTGAAAACGAATTCGGTCTAACTATAATTTGACGATTGATGAATTTTTAAAATGCATAAAACTCGTCGATGTGTCGCAAAAAACTTTAGCAAGTGACACTAGCTTGATTTTCAAATTAATTTTTGATTCAATAGGTGAGACCTTGTCTTTCTGGTTCACTCATACCGTGTTGTCTGCTTTGAGACGCTCCGGTAATAAGAATGGCTAGTGCAGCTGCGAAACCCTGTCAAGGAGATTCTTTGAAATTCTACCTGATTACATGTAGTATATATACTGATCAATGGGGAACTATGGTTATTGCAACCGTATTCGACAAAGTGACAAAGTCACTTTCGTCCATATATGTTGTTTTATTACTAACCCAGTTATGGAGGTAATCCTGACGGTAGCCGCAGCTGGTTCAAGATAAGTCAAGATTCATAGCCACGTGCTCATACTCGACCGACATATATAAAGACATTATGAAAGCTCAAGTACATGTTTCAAGACTTCCGCTACTCTGATACCGGTCCGACATCCGTTAATAACAAAGTAATTAAAGTTAAAGAATTTTTAAGAAATTTCCGCTACTATATGATACGCTAGCGTCTTCCAAGAATATACAAAGTGTTAAAGTTTAAAGGGGGGGGAAAAAAAAATCAGAAAGATGGCAACATAAGCTTTCAAAATCAAGAAAAGATATGAAACATGTCGGTCCTAGAAAGTCACAAGTAACACAAGAAGGCAAAAGACACGAAGATAAGATAAGCAAGATTATGCATGGTTGAATGATCTCAAATAGCATCAAGTTCACATGCAAGTCAAGCTTAATGGAACAAGCTCAAGCCTAAAGTCTGAAGATCACTACGCATATCACAAGTTGAAAGATAAAGATTCAAGACCACGAGCAAAGATAAAAAACATTCATAGAATGTAAAGCTTAAGATTTATGTAAAAGGATGTGATCTCTCTTAGGGGGAGATTGTTAGGAATCGACTCGGTCACTCCTAAAATACGTAGCTCGTAGGTCTTAGATAGTTTTTTGGAACCTTAAATAGGTAAATGGGCCAAAGCCCATAGTAGGGTCCATGGCCGACCACATGGGGATGTCTAAGTACCCTCTTCATATCTTGGAAAGGGTGTTGGCTGTTCACTTTCTCATTTTCTATAAGCTAATATTCTCTCTTCCTTTATCTCTCTAAAAGTGTTCATCCTTCCACTTTCTATCTCTAGTTCATTGTCATTAGATTGTGAGATTAGATAATACATGTATTCTACAAAGTATTATTCTCAAGTTTTAGATCTATGATCTTGATTTTCTTGGTACCTGAGGGACCTTCATAAGCATGTACTAAGTCAACCCAAGTGGCTTTAACTGTCTCACAGCTAATGACTGACTCCATTATATCATCTGGTAGACATGATATAATGATTCTTTTTAGGCATTGGTCCTGATTGACCACCATCCTCTCATTATTGTTCAATTGTGCTTCAGGTTTGGGTTCAGTGGTCTTTAGTTTGAATGGTCCATCCTTAATACAAGTTATGTAATAAGGTTTCATTTCAGTTAAGTAGCAAAACATGCGCTTTTTCCACTTATTAAATTTTCCAACTTCTAGTCTAGGTTAGCATAATAACTACCACATTTTTTGTCAACAAGTTGGGTTACATCACTTTCAGCCATGGTGGGATCTTAGTTTTAAAAACTTTAAGCAGTTTGATTACGGGCAAAATAATATATATAATATATATATAACTAAAATACAAATTATCAAATAATATAAGAAGTAAGTATTTCATTAAGAAATGAAAATCACTTTAGGAAAAGTGATGACCAAATCTTCCCAAGTCATATCCCGACAAAGCGTGAATTGAGAATCGGATAAGTTTGTGATCGCGAGATTTGAATAGTTAATATTTTGGGTTTTTGATTCTGTTTCTATATATGAAACGCAAAAAAACAAATAAAATAAGTGCAAGCAAACCCAAATAAGGCCATTAAGAGGTTTAAAGCTAAAAAAACGATAACGGGAATCCTAAAAACGCGAACTACTTATAGCAAAGAAATCAAATTTAAGCCCTAAAAATGAAAATTTTAAATTTCCTAAAGTCCTTAAATGATTACAATTAATTTTTTTGAAAAATGAAATGTATATTTTTTTTGACTTTATTTTATTATAAAGATTAAAACATAGTTTTAATCTAAAAATAATACTAAAAATGCTAAACTGATTTTATAAAAATTCTAAAAATTACTAAAAGAGTACTAACCTAAAACTAATGTTAAAAATTAAAACTGCAAAAAACAGGCTAAATATATTAGCCAAGGAAAAATAAATAAGCAAAAAGGGCTAAAACTGCTATTAACCTATAAACCAATTGGCCCAATGATCTAACAGAAAAGACCCAAGGTGAAAATGGTAGTAGTGTGTGTGTGTTGTGAAGGTGAGGTCACAGGTTCGGAGTCCAAGACCTTACCCTTTTTTTGCTAAAACTGTTTATTTTTTGAATTTCCTTTTGACAAAACTAAACTATAAGCTAAATAAGTCTTTTTGTAAGACACACTTTTTTCTAAAAATTAGAATTAAGCCAGAAATTAGCTTTAAACAAGTCACCAATGACTATAAAAGCTTTAAAAGCTTTAAGTCAAGACTGATGAGATGTCTCAAAAGCTGTAATAGCGTAAACCTAGGCAAAATAAGCTACTAGGAACACAAAACAACACTTAATGAAACTAATCTAATCCTACTTTAAAACATTTATAACCAACATCTAGAAGGTCATAAATCAAATAATTGTTAGAACAATACACAATCAAAACAGACTAAAGAGCACTTTTTCAAACGGAATTTAAAGCTACTAACACCCAATAACGGAAACCTTAAAAACTCGCAAACAGATTAAGATTAACCTTTATGCTACTAGAAATAAGCCAAATTTTAAAGCACTAGAGATCACTAATAAGCTATAAAAAATTGCAAATGAAAAAAAAACTATCTAAAGCATATTTTATTTTTTTGTGATTTTTTTCAAGTTTTTTATAAAAGACAAAGTGGCTTTTTGCAGCCTCTAACTTTAAGCTATCTAAACAAAAGCTAAACTCCAAAATATAGCTGAAACAGATTAAAGCTTAAATCACAAACAGAGCTTATGAGGCAATGATTTTTACACCTAAAACTAACTTTAACTAGTCTAAAATTTGTGATTGAGAAGTGACATTAAACTTTTAAAATCTGAAAACCTAAACTTGCTACAGATTTTTTTTACGAAAATCACAAATGACAAATGTCGGCCCATTTAAACTTTGTTTCTAATGCATATTTAGATGAATAAAAGCATGAAAAACCACCTCAAAACAACTTAAGAACTAAAAGCATAAATATAAGCAGAATGAGAAACCAAAGATCACCATATATTTCTAAGTAAGGGTACATAAAAACCTTAAAAAAATCAATTTTAGCCCTTTGAAAACTTATGAAATCATGACTTATAAGCTTAGCTTGAGCTTATCAAATTTGGCTTAAAGGGTCACAAGGAAATCGAAATAGTACTAACCTAGATTAGTACTGTCTGTAGGCCAAACACCCCTTATAAGTTTGAAAACCCATTAAGCTTAAAACAGACTCCTAATAAGCTTACAAGCTGAAAAACGAGATTAAGACTTAAGTACTTTTAAAGGACAGATAATCCAAACTCAATATGATAAATAAACACTTAAAAGTAAGCTAGACTAAAAGTTATTTTAACTTAGTGGACATTACTTAAACTAAACTTATTTTAAACTAAAAACTAAACATGTTAAGCAACATTAAGACTAAATAAGCAAATATGAGCAATAAAAGCAGCAATAAGCAGAATGATAAGCAGATAAGATAATAAGCTAAAAATAAGGTAAAAAGGGTAAGTACCTTGATCCTAGCTCAAACAAGGATCTAATATGCTCTTAAGAGCTTATTCTACAAGCTCTAGCTTGTTTGCACAAGCTAGTAAGGTCCAATAAGCCCATCCAAATCTGGCTTATATTCTAATAATAAGTTGAGGTAATTTAAGGGTGAATGGTTTGTTCAACTAAGCTTTTAGCAAAGCTTAAGTGAATAAGCAGTAGCTTATAGTTAAGAGAGCTTATTAAGTTGTATCCAATCACATGTTTAACAAGATTTCTTAAAGTAAAAACAGAATTTAAAGGCACAATGTAAATGAAACTGATACTTTTATTAAAATTTAAATGTTTACAAGCTTTTAAAAGAAGAAATACATTAAAACAAGGCAATAAGCTAAAAGATTACACTAATAAGCTACTAAAACTAACTTAAGCTAGACATCTAAACTGTGTGAAGGAGAGATCCATTTATAGCCATGAGCAGAAGGATCTAGAGCTTCAGGAGCGTCCACAGCTTCTAATCTCAACCATTGATTCCAAACCGCCTCAATATCAGTCATCCTTAGCCCTTGGATTAAGTGCCATGTCCCATCCACCAATAGAAATGCTGGGGATTGCCAGCATGGCTAAATTGAGTGTCAGAGTTATCAGGGATAAGGCTTCTAGAACGTGGAGTGTGTGAGGTGAAAGGGTGAGAAGGGATTTATCTTGTGTCGAGTTTGTGTGAAAATGGAGAGGAGGGAAAGGGACGATCCACAGTAATTTTTGACCCTGAGGTTGGGTTCGGGTTATAACGGATTAGGGCCAGGGTTTTATTGATTTGGGCTAAGGCTTAGTGGATTGGATTTAAAGGTTTTGTAAATAGGTTTAAGCTTAGATTTATAGATACAAAGTTAAATGGGTTGACCCGGCCCAATAAAATGGGTACGGGTTGGCCCATTAAGGATGTATACGCCTTCGGCTTTGGTTTTTCGCGCTCTTTCCATTCTCGTGCTCGGTTTTGTCCGTTTGGCTTCATTTTTGTCCTTTTTGTGATATATCTATACCTGCAAGACACAATTCACGAAATACACATATACAATGCATTTTTCATGTATTTTTGGTCATTATTGGTCTTTTAAGCTCGTTTTATTAGGTAAAAGGTATGTGTGTTTAAGCACATACCAAAATCCCCCATACTAAGCTATTGTCGTGTCCTCACGCAATGTCATAAACACACTTAGAAAACCAAAAATTTCCACCCCCTTAGACTAATTACCTCGTAAAGTAGCTAAGTGTTCATCTAAGGGGAGTAAGAAATCACTAGTTTTGAAAAGCTCCCCGTTTTGTCATTTTTATGCATTTATTATTATTCATACATATCATAACTTTACGGAACAAGAAACACTAAAAGGATAAATTCATCGTCCTTGATTTTTCACCCTCCCCAAACCAAGCTTAAAAACGAAATCATTGCTAAATACAAGTTAAGATGCTAACACTACTCATAAATGCTAATTGTGTATGCATAGCTACTTTCCGCTCCCTTATTCCTAAATTCTCTAAAGATTTTATTATTATTATTTGTGATAAATAAATTAATGTCTTATTCATATAAAGTAAACCCGGTTTAGACTATAATTAGTTTGAAATCCTTTCCTAAAGAGACGATATGGTGAGAATAAGGTCCACATTAAGGTTCTAATTTCGCATGATTTAGGGGTTATCCTATTTAGATAACCCCGGAGTCGAAATTTGGCTTTATTATTATTATTATTGCAACATTATTAAACCTCGGTCCTTTAAACAACTGCCACATCGGTATGCGAGCCGACCATGGTCCAGGAGTCTTATTTTGACCTCGGTGATCCTCGACCTTTTTTAAGGCTGCAACATCGGTTGTGAGCCGGCAAGATGCAGCAAACTTTTATCAGTCTCGGATTATTATTCTTACTATGGGCCTTCTTTTGAAGACTGCCACATCGGTTGTGAGCCGGCAAGAGGCAGTAAACTTTTATCAGCCCACAGTTTTTATTATTATTATTACCTCCACCCTTTAAACGACTACCACATCGGTTGTGAGCCGGCAAGAGGTAGTGGTCTTATTTCGGCTTCGGTTTATTACATAATTATTATTATAGCCAAATTTCAAGTCCTGTGGTCTTTTAACTACCTAGACAACGGTAGCGAGCCGTCAGGAATCGGTAGCCTATTTCCCCACAACACTGACAAAACCTCGATGTGTACCTTACTTTCACCAGAAGGAATCTCTACGAAGTGACTTAAACTAAGAATCGTAAAAACCAAAGCAACTTTATTTATTCAACAATTATATAATGTTTATTAAGCTGATGGGAGCAAAAAGCCACAATTAACCTCTATGAGCTCTAAAGAGATCCAACTACTCCATGTTTAGCATCTAACTTATATAAAACTCTATCATTTCTCGTTCTTCGCAAATTTAAAATCTTTACTAAAAAGATCCGCGAATGCTTAGTCTAATAAAACAAGCTTTGCATATTTAAAGTCTATCATGGAAACTTGCAAACTCTTGGCTTTTTCAAGCTAGAATTCGCGTTTTAAAGCTTCTTGTATAAAAGACTAGCAAAAGCTTAAATTATATAAGTTAAGGGGCAAGCTAGAGCGCAACATGCTCGATCAAGTCAAAATTTATTCCTTAAAAAGACAAAAATTCGTGTCAAAACACTTATTATATCTTTGAAAATGTTTTCGAAAGATCCCCCCATACTAGAATTACACATTGTCCTTAATGTGAGACTGTCACCCCCATACTAATTTCAAGGCATAATTCAAAAATTAAGGGGTCTCTACGCAAATCTAAAGCCGTTTATTAATTATGCTAATAGATAAACGTTAATCAATAAGATCTTGGATATCAGATTCCCATATAAAAGCATGCTAAAGATTGAAGATCGAGTGGACGATGGATAAAACCACGAGCACAAGAGTCTTCATAATCCGGTACAATCCTGGACATAAAACACAAAACACGAAACACGAGAAAGGAAAAGGCGAGCCTCCTCACATCACACTTATTAATATTTATTGATATACTACTACTAAGGATAAGCATGGGTTGCCACCCACGAAGCGCTTGTTTTTGATAACCGAGTCACGAGCCTGACTCGACCCCGAATTTAGTGGTCCATGGGGAAGTTTGGAGACCCGGGACAACCATTGGTGGTATGTCCCCTCCAAAATAGTGTTTAATATGGAAAACTAGAAGGGGGGTTGAATAGTTTTACCTCTTTTTAATTTAACTTTTATGTTTGTTTGTAAAACTTTTGTGAAGTGATAAAGTAAGACAAGAGATAAGAGTAAGAACAATCAAACCACAACGCGAGGATTTATAGTGGTTCGGTAACGAAGCACCTCTTCGCCCTACTCCACTCCCCGAGCACCAAACTCGAGAGTTTTCTTCTCTATGTCAACAAGCTCCCTTATGACGGAGAAAACCGTACACAACGTTGCTTACACGGATTTACGACACAAAGCTAAATGTCGAGTTTTAATCTTAGCTAGAACCAATCTATCATAACACAACTTCACGACTTGTTTACTCCTTCACAACTTCACAACTTCTTTACAATATTACACCTTCTTCACAACTTCACAACTTCTTCACAACTTCACACCTTCTTCACAACTTCTTTACAACTTTAAGACTTCACTTCACAGCATGATTTTCACCTATGGTCCTTTCTAAAATACATTTCAAACCACGATTTGAAACCTCCACTTGTCCACTCGTTTGTGGATGATACGCGGTAGAAAGACGGTGGGTAACTCCATACTTAAGCATGACCTTCGCGAATTGGTCATTGCAAAAAAGGGTACCGCGATCACTAATTATAGCACGAGGAGTTCTAAATCTGGCAAAAAGAGATTTCAAGAATTTAACAACAACTCGAGCATCATTAGTAAGGAGCGCTTTTGCTTCAACCCATTTAGACAAATAATCAACGGCTACGAGAATGTATTTGTTCCCTCGAGAAGACGGGAACGGGCCCATAAAATCGATGCCCCACACGTCAAAGATCTCGCATACTTGAATTGCATTTTGAGGCATTTCATCTTTTGCGAGATTTTGCCTTGACATTGACATGAGTCACAAGACTTAACCATGTCGTGGGTATCGCAGTAAATTGTCGGCCAATAGAAACCTGAATCAAAGACTTTTTTCAAGCTGTTTAGTTGGCACCATGATGGTCTCTCGTATGGGTCCATTATGGCAAGCCGTGAGGATATCAACGGCTTCTTAGCCGTGAACACATCGTCTAATCACTTGATCCGCACAAATCCTAAACAAGTAGGGGTCGTCCCAAA
This sequence comes from Tanacetum coccineum, assembly GCA_026074375.1. NCBI lineage: Eukaryota > Viridiplantae > Streptophyta > Magnoliopsida > Asterales > Asteraceae > Tanacetum > Tanacetum coccineum. Next base: position 26,621 of record BQNB010014713.1, on the reverse strand, counting down.
AATAATATTTAACATCTTTAAAGAATTTTTTCTTTTGTTGGGACGATATCCTTTTAACAATAAAATTCCCCGCATGGTAATTTGCAATGTCGGCAAACCATGGGGCACTAGAATCACCACGAAAAGATATCATTCCAAGGGTCTCGAGAGGAAATGTTTTATTAATTTCCTTTTTCTCGAGATCACCTTGATGAGGGTTCTCTAATCTAGACAAATGGTCGGCCGCGAGATTCTCCGCTCCTTTTTTATCACGAATAATGACATCGAATTCTTGGAGTAGGAGAATCCACCAGAGCAATCTCAACTTAGCATCTTACTTAGCAAGAAGATACTTAAAAGCCGAGTGGTCCGTATACACTATGGTATTTGATAAAACTAAGTAAAGCCAGAATTTCTCGAAAGCATACACCACGGCTAATAACTCTTTTTCCGTAGTAGTGTAACTTGCTTGAGCATCCGTCATGGTCTTACTAGCATAGTATATAGGCTGAAAATGTTTGGTCTTACGTTGCCCCAAGACTGCACCTACCGCGTAATCACTAGCGTCGCACATAATTTCAAATGGTAGGACCCAATCGGGGCAACTAAAATATGGGATCTCCCGATACATCTTTTTAAGTATATATAATTGCTTCAATACATTTTTTCGAGAAAATAACGTGTTTTCCTTTTTAAAGAAGATGGATCATCGGCCGGGCGATTTTAGAAAAATCTTGAATAAATCGACGATAGAACCCGACGTGACCTAAAAAACTTCGAACGCCTTTAACGAAAGTCGGATGAGGGAGTTTAGCTATAACATAACATTACTTTGTCCGAATCCTCAATCCGGACTTTGAAATCTTGATTCCTACGGACTTTAAAATTTTATGTCCTAAAACAATGCCTTCTTTTACATAAAATGGCATTTCTCCTAATTTAGAACTAAATTAGTGTCTTCGCACCGTTTGAGCATTTTGTCTAAATGGGAGAGGCATGACGAGAAAGAATCCCCGAAGACCGAGAAATCGTCCATAAAGACTTCCATTGTTTCCTCGATCATATCGTGGAAAATGGCCATCATGCACCTTTGGAACGTGCTCGGAGCATTACATAAACCAAAAGGCATACGTCGGTAGGCAAACATCCCATAAGGGCAAGTAAAGGTAGTCTTCTCTTGGTCTTGCGGGTCAATGAGAATTTGAAAATATTCGGAAAATCCATCTAAAAAGCAATAGTATTCGTTCCCTGCTAAACGTTATAGCATTTGGTCCATGAAAGGCAACGGGAAATGGTCTTTACGAGTAGCATCATTAAGCTTTCAGTAATCAATACAAATGTGCCACCCCGTAACTAACCTAGTGGGTATCAATTCATTATCTTCGTTTTCAACTACGGTCATGCCACCCTTCTTAGGCACACAATGAACGGGACTCACCCACGGACTATCAAAGATAGGGTAAATCAATCCGGCATCAAGAAGTTTGATAACTTCCTTTTTGATAACCTCATGAATTTTTGGGTTAACCCTTCTTTGATGTTGAATTGCCGGTTTAGAGTCATCCTCCATTAATATTTTATGAGTACAAAACTGAGGGTCAATGCCCTTTATATTGGAGATTTTCCAAGCGATGGCACGCTTGTGTGACTTTAAAACCTTTAGAAGTTGGACCTTCTCATCTTCTTTTAAGTTTTTAGCAATTATGACGGGTAGTTTATCGGTACCCTCCAAAAATGCATACTCAAAATGAGAAGGTAAATCCTTGAGCTCAAGCTTCGGAGGATCATAAATTAAAGATTTTACAATTTTAAGTTCCTCAACATGAAGTTCTTTCAGAGGGAGAGGAGATAATGGATCATCGTTTAATAAGTTCTCGAGTAGAAGAAGGTCTCCTTCTGGATCAAAGTCGGCATCATCAATTCCCGGTGGAATTGAATCATTTGTAAGACAAGCTTTGATTTCTTTCAAAATGAAGTCACCTTCCTCAAAAGGAGTGAGAGAGGGGGAAGAAGTAGAAAGGATAGGATCTAAAGACGGAGTGGGATTGCCACTTGTTGAACTATCTAAAAATCTGAGCACTTCTTGAGCATACTCCTCACATGCTACGTCGATGACATCGATTCGATTAATCGACACAGCATCATTGTAGGAGTATCTCGAAGTTTGACAAACTTTAAAGGTTATGGCTTCATCATAAACTCGGAGAGTTAATTCTTCACCATAAACATCAATCCCCCACTGCCGCCTCAATAATGGTCTCATCCAGAATTAAGAAACCCGAGATCGCAACATAATCAACAATATGAAGTCGGCCGGGAAAATGGAACTTCCTACCTTTTACAAAGACATCTTCGCAATACCGATGGTAACTATAGTCATCGGTCTGCAAGTTCAAGAATCATTTGATTGGAGTATGTTCGGGGAGTGAGAGCTTCTTCCATATGGAAAGAGGCATCAAGTTGATGCTTGCACCAAGATCGGCCAAGGCTATGCATTCAACTAACTCTGAAAAATCACATGGAATAAGAAACTTACCGGGGTCTCCAAGTTTTTCGGGAAACTTTTTTAGGATAACCGCCGAACAATTCTCATTCACCGGTGTTTTAGATAAGTCAAACAATTTTTCTTTGTTATTAAGGAGACTTTTAAACATTGAAGCAAATTTCGGCATCTGTAGAAGAGCACCAGCGAAACTGAGCTTGAAATGTAATTCCTTAAAGATTTCAACAAATTTCGAAGCTAAATTATCATCTTTTTTACGGAGCTTCTTTTTGTTAGCTCTTGAAGGATAAGGTATAGACGGTTTAAGATTAGGAGCAACAACAGGCTCATCAATTGGAGCTTGAGTTTGGACTACCGGAGGTTGGATGTTTTCGGTACTCGGTTGCACCGTATCCTTTGTCACCTCGGGTTCTCGTTCCACCACCTTGGGAAGAAGAGAGATAGGAGGTGGAATTAGAGGTCCATCATAAGAAATAGCACTTCGGGTGGTGATTGCTTTCAAGTCACCTCTCGGGTTAGCAACGGTGTTGCTAGGAAGAGAACTCAAACCCGAAGAAGAAGCGGTATTCATTTGGAAAAAACTAGCTATCATATTCTTAAGCTCATTGGTTTGATTTGACATTGAAGTTTGTATTGAAGTTTGCATTTCATTTCTCAATTCATTTTTCACATTATTTATTTGATTTTGCATAGCTTTCATATTAGCATCGTTTATCTTCTTGTAGTTCGACAATTCATTCGAAGGAGCAACTTGAGTTTGCTGAATTGGAGCTTGATAATTTGGATTTCCTTGATTATTTCCTCTGTTTTTATTATAACCTTGATTGTACCGGGTTTGATTATTTTGCACATTCGGTTGAGCAAAACCCGGTGGTCGAATTTGGTTAGCTACACTCTAAGGACGGTATCCGGTATTTCCCTGATTATAGTTCACTGCGGCTGCTAAAACATATCCTTGAATATTATCTCGATATTCTGGAAAAACGTTGCCATCGGTGGCAAGACATTGATGGTAAGGATGTGGACCACAACAAGTAACACAAATTTACTCAACCGCTTTCACGGAAGCTGAAAGGGAAGATTTCTGAAGAAGCGTAACCTTAACGGCGTCGGCAAGAGCGGAAATCTCGGGAAAATGAGGGGTAGAAGAAGAAGGAGCATTCATACTCACTTTTGTAACAACCGGTTTGTTCTGTGAGTTGCGAACTTTCGATTTGTTTTCAATAATTGCCAAAGCATCTCGAGGAGTTTTAGTCAAAAGATTACCACCGGCGGCGGCATTTAAAGAATCTTGATCGGTTGGGGTTAAAGCATTGTAGAAGGTATCAAGTTGATGCAATTCCGTAAAACCATGATGTGGGCATGCACGAAGGAGATCCTTGAAACGGTCCCATGCCTCACAAAATGATTCATCAAATCGTTGCTGAAAATTCGTAATTTCATTTCGGAGATTTGTAGTTTTTGAAGGAGGAAAGAATTGGTTAATAAACTTGGAAACAAGATCTTCCCAAGTAAGAATAGAACGAGGGGGTTCTTTTTCGAGCCAAATCCGGGCTGCCCCCTCGATAGAAAATGGAAAAAGCATAAGCTTAATCGACGAATTAGGCACATCTTTATACTTAATCGTGGAAGTAATCTTGTTAAACCAACGAATGTGAGCATGAGGATCTTCTTTCTCAAATCCGTAAAATTGTTTTGAAGTTACAAGATTTAGAAGTCCATGTTTAAGCTCAAAATTCTCCGCGAGAATAACGATAGCATCTCCGTAACCCTCGGTGGGTGCTTGGAGTAATTCCGCCATAGTACGTTGATCGGCCATCGTAACTACGGAAGTCTCTTCAAGAGAAAACGGTTCGGCTCTTTGCTTGGAACGTCTACGATTATGACGTTTCGGAGTCGTGGAAGATTCGACAATTAAATTCGATGAAGAGCGGGTGCGCATGCACTAAAAATAAGAAAAATATTTGTGTAACCGATAATCAAACAAGTGTAAGGTAGCTCTTTAGAAAACGCACAAAGAAGCGGAGGAATGGGTAAGCGCGAAGCGTTTTAAAAACCTTCTCCTTTCGAGTCGAAGTTCGTAGGATCAACCCTCCTTAAACCTCTCTTATAGTATGTAATCTAAAAGTGAGCCGATTTCACAAGTGACACAACGGTTGTTTTTGTTGTTTTTTAATTTTTTTGGTTTTTTAAATACTTTAGGAAAAGTATTTTTGGTTTTTCTAATAAATCTACGAAAATAAGTCGAGAAAAATAAAATATTTTTGTATTTTTATTTTTATAAAAGAAAATAACAAAACGATAACTTCACGAGGAAGGGTCTTTAAAACACTAATCTTCAAACTTCAACGCGATATTCGATACACACTTCCCCGGCAGCGGCGCCAAAAATTGATTACAGGCAAAATAGTATATATAATATATATAACTAAAATACCAATTATCAAATAATATAAGAAATAAGTATTTCGTTAAGAAATGAAAATCACTTTAGGAAAAATGATGACCAAATCTTCCCGAGTCGTATCCCGACAAAGCGTGAATTGAGAATCGGATAAGTTTGTGATCGCGTGATTTGAATAGTCAATATTTTGGGTTTTTGATTCTATTTCTACTTATGAAACGCAAAAAAACAAATAAAGGCAAGCAAACAAATAAGGCAATTAAGGATTAAAGCTAAAAACGATAACGGGAATCCTAGAACGCGACTAATTAAGCAGATAAATCAAATTTAAGCCCTAAAAATGCAAATTTAATTTCTAAAAGTCCTAAATGATTAAAAATAATTTTTGAAAAAGAAATTATATTTTTTGACTTTTATTTTATTTATTATGAATTAAAAACAGTTTTAATCTAAAAATAATACTAAAAATACTAATGTTTAAAAATTAAAACTGCTAAAAACGGGCTTATAAATAAGCCAGGAAAAATCAAATAAGCAAAAAGGGCTAAAACTGTTATTAAGCCTTATAAACCAATTGGCCCAAGGATCTAACATAAAAGACCCAAGGGCGCAATGGTAGAGTGTGTGTGTTGTGAAGGTGAGGTCGCAGGTTCGAGTCCTGGACCTTACCTTTTTGCTCAAACTTTTTATTTTTGATTTTTCTTTTGACAAAACTAAACTATAAGCTAAAATAAGACTTTTTGTAAGAACACATTTTATGAAAATTAGAATTAAGCCAGAAATAAGCTTTAAACAAGTCACATAATGACTTAAAAGCTTAAAAGCTTTAAGTCAAGACGGATTATGCTCAAAAGCTATAATAAGCTTAAACCTAGGCCAAATAAGCTACTAGGACACTAAACCACACTTAATAAGCTAATCTAATCCTACTTTAAACATTTCTAAACGAGCTAGAAGCTCAGAAATCAAATAAGCTGTTAGACAAAACACAATCAAAACAGACTAAAGAGCATTTTTCAAACTGAATTTAAAGCTATTAGACCAATAAGCTAAACCTTAAAAACTTCAAACAGATTAAGATTAACCTTTAAGCTACTAGAATAAGCCAGAATTAAGCACTAGACATCACTAATAAGCTATAAAATTGCAAATGAAAAAAAACTATCTAAGCAGATTTTTATGTTTTTGGTTTTTTTTCAAGTTTTTATAAAAGACTAAAGTGGCTTTTGCAGCCCTACTTTAAGCTATCTAAACAAAAGCTAAACTCTAAAATAAGCTGACATTAAAGCTTTTGAATCTGAAAACCTAAACTTGCTACAGTCTTTTTTACCAAAACCACAAATGACAATGCAGGCCTTTTAAACTTTTTTCTAATGCATATTTAGATAGAATAGAAGCATTAAAAACACCTCAAAACAACTTAAAAACTAAATCTTAAATATAAGCAGAATGAGAAACCAAGATCACCACAAATTCTAAGTAAGGGTACATAAAACATTAAAAAGCAATTTTACCCTTTGAAAACTTATGAAATCTGACTTATAAGCTTAGCTTGAGCTTATCAAACTTAGCTTAAGGGCACAAGGGAATCAAACAGTACTAACCTAGGTTAGTACTGCTTGTGCCAAACACCCCTTAATAAGTTTGAAAACCATATTTAAGCTTAAAATAGACCCTAATAAGCTTCAAGCTGATAAAACAGATTAAGACTTAAGCACTTTAAGGACAGATAATCATACTCTAAGGAGAAATAAGCACTTAAAAATAAGCTAGATTAAAAGCTATTTTAACTAATTAGTGGACAGTACTTAAACTAACCTTATTTTAAACTAAAAACTAAACATGTTAAGCAACATTAAGACTAAATAAGCAAATATGAGCAATAATAAGCAGCAATAAGCAGAATGATAAGCATATAGGATAATAAGCTAAAATTAAGGTAAAAAAGGGTAAGTACCTTGATCCTAGCTCAAACAAGGATCTAATATTCTCTAAAGAGCTTATTCTACAAGCTCTAGCTTGTGTTGCACAGTTGTAAGGTCCAATAACGCCCTCCAAATCTGGCTTATTTCTAATAATAAGCTGAGGTATTTGAGGGAGAATGGTTTGTTAACTAAGCTTTTAGCCAAAGTTAAGTGAATAGCAGTAGCTTATAGTTAAGAGAGCTTATTAGAGCTTATTAAGTTGTATCTAAACACATGTTTAACAAGATTTCTTAAAGTAAAAACAGAATTTAAAGGCACAATGTAAATGAAACTGATACTTTTATTAAAATTCAAACGTTTACAAGCTTTTAAAAGAAGAAATACATTAAAACAAGGCAATAAGCTAAAAGATTACAATAATAAGCTACTAAAACTAAATTAAGCTAGACATCTAAACTGTGTGACGAGTAGCTACCATTTATAGCCCTGAGCACTAATATCCCCACCTTCCCCAGAGCAGAAGGATCTAGAGCTTCAGGAGCGTCTACAGCTTCTAATCTCAATCATTGATTCCAAACCGCCTCAATATCAATCATCCTTAGCCCTTGTATTAAGTGCCACGTCCCATCCACCAATAAAAATGCTGAGGATTGCCAACATGGCTAAATTGAGTGTCAGAGTTGTCAAGGATAAGGCTTCTAGAACGAGGAGCGTGTGAGGTGAAAGGGTGTGAAGGGATTTATCATGTGTCGAGTTTGTGTGAAAATAGAGAGGAGGGAAAGGGATGATCCACAGTAATTTTTGACCCTGAGGTTATAACTGTTGACCCGTGTTTATAAGACTTGGGCTCGGGTTATAAGGGATTGGGCCAGGGTTTTATTGATATGGGCTAAGGCTTAGTGGATTGGATTTAAAGGTTTTGTAAATAGGTTTAAGCTTAGATTTATAGATACACAGTTAAATGGGCTGACCCGGCCCAATAAAATGGGTACGGGTTGGCCCATTAAGGATGTATACGCCTTCGGCTTTGGTTTTTCGCGCTCTTTCCATTCTCGTGCTCGGTTTTGTCCGTTTGGCTTCGTTTTTGTCCTTTTTGTGATATATCCATACCTGCAAGACACAATTCACGAAATACACATATACAATGCATTTTTCATGTACTTTTGGTCATTATTGGTCTTTTAAGCTCGTTTTATTAGGTAAAAGGTATGTCTGTTTAAGCACATACCACAGTTTATGAAAAAGTTTTATAAACTAAACCGCTCTGATACCACTTGTTGTTCCCTTTTAACAAATACAACTTAACTAGATAGTTAACTTATATTAGTATCAGTAATGAAGATATAAGTTTAAAAAAGTAAAAGACACAAAGATTTTCAACGTTTAATACTTATTTGATATTTATCAAAGAATTATACTCGGTTGTTTGCAGAATAACAACCGGGATTTAATGACAATGTAAGTGTATGATATCCTCTTTAAATCCAAAGTATAATCAAAGTTTACACTTTAGATTGCAACTATGCTAACCTAAGACTTAGTTGCTATGAAGGAGTAAAATATGTTTATGAATGATTAACATTTAGTGCATAAAACTTATTTTACTTCTTTTACATGTTTCTTTATATATGCTAAGAATTAGGGTTTACTACGGGTTCCTAAATACACATGTTAAGCATTAAATGGGTGGTTAAAATACCATTTAATGCTGCCATTCTAGGTATTAGGAAGGGTTACTTTTGTGAATAGTTGGATGTACTAATTGTACTTCTTTACCAACTATGGAAGTAGTCATTCCCAAGGAAAATCCTTTTAGTCAAATCATGCCTAAACTTTTGTCCACTTAGACATTTGTCTATGTCTTCAGTTTCTTCAAATGTTGAGGAGATCGAAGGAGTTTAGTGAGCTTATTGCCATAGCTCACTGAACCCATTGCCTTCTTCTTCGGTTCATGAACTTCATTCAGAGAATACCGCCTCACTGAATAGTGAATCTTTCTTCTTAAATTCAGGTTGAATAATCCTGAAGGCAACTCACTGAATAACAATTCATTTCAATGACTTGAGTTTGTTTAAGGATATTACGCTTAGGATGTTTTTCTATTCAAATCATAAGACAATGATCATTGGGCACTGAACTGGCCCAACACATTCTCCGTTACCTGCTATCATAGGGACTCCAAATTTGAAAAGTGGAGGATTATAGGCATCTAGAATTGTTGTGAATATTTAATGTTCAGTGTGGCAGTTAATTAATGTGTCTCTTATTATACAATATGTGTTGTGTTTGCAATAAATGTGAATGTGAAGTTTACTCATGTTAAAGACCGAGAAAAATATCAGCAGTTGTAAACATTCGATAACTAAAAAAAATGTAACTATAACTCGCCGCAGCGAAGCACGGGTATTCAAACCATGTATCAAATAAAATTAAAAAAAAATTCGTTGCTATAAAGGTTACCAACAGTAGTGACTCATGATTTTCCTGCCGCCTCATCTTTCTCTCTCCGGCGACCTAAATGCAACCTTTTAGGCACGGTAAGACGACCTACATTTTTTTCATTTTTTTAACAACAAAATTAAAATTCATTAATAATAAGAAACAATACATAATAATTCAAATAAAATTAAAAACATTACAATAAAAATAAAAAACTAAAACTGATAATCAAAACTATAGTGTTTCTTGATTTCTTGCTTCAGCTCATTAGCTTATGTTGTTGCACTAGGGGCAAAGTCATGTCGATTCGTGAATTAATGAAGATTTAAGTCTTTGTCTTTTATTTTTTTAATTCAAGTGTTTGACGTTGTAGTGTAAGTTCCTCTCTTTTCAGCTTCGCTGCCTCCCGACGCAACGCTTCTTGGATATCCATTTCCCAATTATTCAATTGCATATAGGATTCTTACCGTTCCTTTTTTCCTCAACTAGCCGACTTGAGGGTCTTCCATTTATCGGTTATCAAGTCATCAAGACCTCCTCCTGCAACAGATGAAGATTCAGAACGAGAAGAGGATGATGCTTTCTTCTTAGCTCGGTCCTGACCTATTGGTCGCACTTCCGTAACCTCTTCCAAAGAACCATTCTCTTTTTCATTCAAATTTAAACCACCACGCGTCGAGCTTGAGGTGGTTTCAAAAGTCTTGGCTTTTTTGTGACCTTTATTTTTTTCTTGTAAAGTAAAGGCATCTCAACTTCTTTCCAAGCAGCATGATCCTTCAAAATTCTCCAATACGACTCCAATGTAAAGTCATGGTCGTACTGCGCTTCATATTCTGCTAACGCTTTTTGGAACACAGTGATGTCACATGACCCACTATCGTTCCTCCGTTCTACATTATCGATAATGGCACAAAATGCACCAATTATAGGAGGAACCCTATTTTTCCATTTGCTGGTGATGGCATCGTATCTTCGGATTTGTTCACCCATTTCTTTCTCAAAGTAAGCAATAACCTCCGACCAAAACCCCCTCGTCTTCATAACGTTTTCTATAGCGATATTTTTCGACACGTCGCACCACGCTTTACACGACGTGACATCTTCCGCTGTTGTCCATGGTTTTGATTCCAGGTTATCAGTCGTCTTAGCCTTTTGATGACGTTTTGAAACTTTCATAGCTTTGACGGGCACCACCTCTTTGACAAGAGAGTCGTCTTCAACGGGAGCCAAACCGTGAGTCGAATCGTGAGCCAAACCGTGACCCATAGAATAATCTTGGCCCGTATAATAATCTTGATTATCGCCCGAACCTTAACTTGCACTCCATATCCATATCAAGATTAATACGGTTAAGCAGAGAATACCCTTGATTTAGTTGCGGAGAGGGATATGGTGAATCGAAAGATGGACGATACATTGCATTTGTTGGTAAAAAGATGGTTGAGGGTTATACGGAGGATTGAATGTATGATTTTCGTAATAAGGTTGTTATTGTTGTTGTTGTGATTGATAAATGAAACTTGTGTGTCGAAAGCGAATGTGTGGTGAGACACCTGATAATTGGAAATTCTGATCCGGTGTTAAATGTGGAACGCTTTCTTGACGTCGGGATTTTGGGGTTTTGTTAGACATTGTAAATAAAGATAAGAAGTATATTGAAAAGTTGCTCGGCGACCAACATCGACCCACAACTTACAGTGATGGCGACTGACATCGACCCACAAAGTCGACCGACCACAGCGAGTGGCCTAAGAACCTAACCCATTTTTATAGAATTCAGTGAAATATTTATTTAGTCCTTGTACTCGTGAAACGAAATTGCCCTTTCTATTGCCGACGGAGCAGAGAGAAATAATGATGACGTGGCAAGTGCTTTCATCCGTTCGATCACTATCTTAATTGATCTTAGCCGCATAAATTAAAAGTCAAAGTTGCCTTGACTTTTTGCCAACCTTTTAGTAAATCTATTATCTCCTAATACGTGAAGTTAAGGACAAGTATGCCAAGAATTTCGTCTATTTAGCAACTAAATAAATTAATCATATATATAATTACCTTTGAATATGCTATTTTTAATTTCCAATTTGTAGAGAAAACTCACTAAGTATGACCTTTCAATGTATACAACCATGTTTTTTTTAAGTACCATTATGTAAGTAATACAATAATTTACAAATCTGCATTTAACATATCACCTTTAAAACACTTTTAAAAATTCGTAAGTGAAAGAGAAAAAATATACATTAAGAAAATAGCATAGTACCTACGCAATGCGTTTTTTTCTAACAGTAACTTTACAAATGAATGACAACTTTTATTTAAAATAATTATAAGCAATATGAATGCAAAACCACCAATATAAACCAACAACAAAACCACCAATATAAGCCAACAAAACCACCAACAAATAACAGTCTAAATTATTAATGGTGTAAATGGTTATCACTTTTATTTTTCAAATTTAAGTATTAAATTGGTGGTTACAAGTTTAGTGAGTTTTTCTTATAAACAATTTCATTAACTAGCTTATATTTTCAGATTTTACATTGATTTTCTATTTTTCATTCTATAGTAATACTTTTTGTCTTAAACTTTTTTAAGACTATTTTTTATAGGAAGTCACAATGCTTTATTATGTAACTAGCTTATAGACCCGTGGATTCACGGGAAGTGTAGAAGAAATAATCCATTAAGTAGTTAAATAAGTAAGAACTTATTTTGTAAGAAGTTACATTCATAAATAATGTAAGAAAAACACTGAAGGTAAACATGTTTCGTTAATATATGAAAGAAATAATCAGATAATAAGTGCATTATTAGATAAACATTTGAGTTTGTAACAATTAAATAAATAAATGTCATACTTTTAACGCAAGTCTGTGGTTTTGAACACGTGAGAACTTCAATCAGTTGCTTGATTAATATTTCTCAATAACATTATCAATAACAAGATCTTCCTTTTACGCAAGTGTGTGGTTTGGACACTGAGAAATTCAATCAATTGAATAATTTGGTGAGCGAATGGATTGATCTATGGCGGAGGCCACGGTTCATTTTTATCTATGCTGTTTCAAATTAAAGTAAGCATTGAAAATTTCGTCAAAACAAGATTCGTTTATAGTGTCCACAACTTCATTCGTTTGAGCAAGAATGGCCTTTTCTTAGATATATGACAGATCATTTATGTTATCTAAACTGTTTGGATAAGTAAAATCGATAATAGATGTTACCTGGTGAGCCGCATGTATAAGAATTTTGTCAGTTACATCTATCGAAACCTCTCTGTCGTTTGCTTTTTGCGGTCCAATGAAATAAGGTAATTAAGTAATCATGTTCATAATATGATGATATAAGATAACATTATTTAGGAGAATTTGACAAATAAAAGAACGCAATATGGTGTTTACTGACTATTCACATAAAATCCACCTCATATCAACTTGTTACACAATATTACCCATATCAACTTACACAAAATTACACATATACCTATTACACAAATCGGCCAAATGAACTCGTTACACAAAACAATTATAACAGTGACACTTAGTGGGTTTTACCATTAGAATCATTTCCCACCAGTAGAAAAATCTAATGGTAGAATGAATGTAACACAACAGTATAAATCAAATAGATTTTAACACAATTGAAGCTTACATAGATTATTTGTTTGAATCGAGGTTATGTGAATCACAGTAGATTGACTTATGATGTCTGCAAAATGAAAAGTGAATAAAATTAGTTTAACCTATATCCAAATCACAACAACATGTAATACATGTACGAATGAATCGGTTTCTTATGTATTTGTTTTTGAATCAGTGTTAGAGAGAGATTGATTTAAATTGGTGTTAAAGGTAGTCCTCATGATTATATTAATTGGGGTTATTAATGCATGTTCTTTAAAGGGTTGTAAAAAACCAAAGAGTGTAGAAGAAGATCAATTGGTGGAAGGTTTTGAATGTGTCAAAATAAATTAAACAGCATTGATGTTAATTGAAACTGGCGGATGTTTTTGAATTGACAAATAAAAGAACGGTGCAATATGGTGTTACCTGACTATTTACTCAATCACCCATATCAACCCGGTACATAAAATTACCCATATCACCCGTTACAGAAAATCGCCCATATTTGCTCGAATCAAGGCTATGCGAATCACAATAGATTGACCTATGAAGTCTGCAAAATAAAAAGTAAGAATAAAATTAGTTCAACCTATATCCAAATCATAACAGCATGTAATACATGTACGATTGAATATGTTGCTTATATATTTGTTTTTGAATCAGTGTTAGAGAGAGATTGGTTTAAATAGGTGTTAAAGAGAGATTTTTTATTAATATGGAATTGTAACTGATTATTAATGTTAAAGAGAGATTGGTTTAAATAGATTGTTGAAGAATAATCAATTAATGATAGGTTTTGAATGCGTTTTGAATATTATAATGTTAATTGAAACCGATTATTAATATGGAATTGTAAACTGATTGTGGAAGAGTGTAGAGAAGAATCAATTAATGTAGGTTTCTAATGCGTTGTGTGAATATTTTAATGTTATTTGGAAAACCGATTATTAATATGAAATTGTAACTGATTGTAGAAGAGTTTTAGAAGAAGAATAGTTAATTGTAGGTTTTGACATGCGTTGTAAATTTATAATGATTATTGAAATAACCGATGAATGTTTTAATGCATGTTTTGATTGATGGTTGGCCAAATATGGTGTTATACATTTATGGTTAATTTAGGTAGTCCACATAAAAAACATTTTGCTGGGATAAATAATTCTTTGCTTTAGAGGGTTGTAAAACAAGTTATTTTATTTTATTTACAGTAGTATTATATGATATAGATATCGATGATCGAAACAAAATTTATTGATTATTAAAAACAAACTCATTCAAAGTAAGATAGGTGTCAATCAAGTTCTTTGAATTGAATTATCCAGGTTTTACACTAAACATAAAAATATCGTAAATAATTAGAAAATCAAGGATTTCATACAACTAGAATGCTTACATAGATTATTTGCTCGAATCAAGGTCTATGCGGAATCACTATAGATTGACCCTATGGAAGTCTACAAAAAAAGTAAGAATTAAAATTAGTTCAACCTATATCACAAATCACAACATAACATAGTAATATACATGTCGATGAATATGTTGCTTTTATATTTTTTTTAATCAGTGATAAAAGGAAGATTGGCTAATAGGTGTTAAAGAAAGATTGGTTATTAATATGGAATTGTAACTGATTGTAGAAGAGTGTTAGAAGAGAATGAATCAAGTAATGATAGGTTTTTGCTATGCGTTTTGAATTTTATACTGTTATTGGAAACGTATTTATTAATATGAAATTGTAACTGATTGTAGAAGAGTGTAGAAGAAGAATCAATTAATGGTAGGTTTTGATTGCGTTTTGAATATTATAATCTGAAACCGATTATTCATATGGAATTGTAACTAATTATAGAAGATTGTAGAAGAATAATCAATTAATGGTAGGTTTTGAATGCGTTTTTTGAATATTATAATGTTAATTGAAACTGATGAATATTTTTAATGCATGTTTTTAATGATGGTGCAATATGATGTTGTACATTTGTGGTTAATTAAGGTAGCCCACATAAGAAAATTTAATGGGATAATTAATTCTTATGCTTTAAAGGGTTGTAATAAAGTGTGTTTTATTAGAGTTTATAGATAGATATAGATCAGTAAGGTATAAAATTGTTTTCGAAGAGTATTTTTGGCACATGCTCATTTTGTTGTCCTTACTTCAATTTTCTGCAATACAAAAAAAAAATATATAGACATCAATGAGGGACATCTATAAACTTATTATCTGATAGCTTTCACGGGGCTTCTTGCCGCGTATCATTCATTCTTTGTAATGATTGTGCAATTTTATGTCTTTGTATGTAATTGAATAACACTAGATCAAGACGGGAATTATGGGTTGTGATATATAATCTTATACTAACAAGTTTGAAAAATAAAAGTAATTGTCAATACATTCTTATGTGTACGTATTCTGGGTTGTGATATATAATCTTAAACCAAGGTTATAAATAGCGTGAGGCGTGGCGTGGCGGCATAGCCAAGCCTCAAACTTTAGCGTGAGGCATGGCGACATGGCATTTTTAAGGCGTGACTTAAGGCGACAAAAAATATTTATAGATTTATAGATTTATATCATATTTTATAATTATACGAGTGGTAAATATTATTAAATTCAAGCCTCAATTCAAAATATTAGTAAATCCAAGTCCAAATCTTAAATATTAGAAAATCCTCAAAACACTTCAAAAAAACTCGTCACGCCTTACGCCTTTGCCCGCCATTTCACGCCACGCCTAAAGTCGACGCCTTGGTCTATTTTGTAACGTAGACGCCGCGCCTCGCGCCTTGGCGCCGCCTTAGCGCCGCCATGGTGCCTTTTAGAACCCTGTCTTAAACTGATTCATTATTGGGTTGTCGTAAAGAACACTGATTCATTTTTTACGCGTGAACCGTGCAACGCACGGGTATTACACTAGTACACTTTTATTTATTGCTATTGCTAATAAATCCTATTGTACATGAATAAAAAAGATTAACCATAGTAGCAAAGCAATCCAAATATAAGATGTGTTGCAACCAAGGTTATAAATAAAGTTGAGTTCTTATGCGTGACGGCATGACCAAGCCACATGTCCTTTTGCGAGCATGGCTGAGTCCTGAAACGTTTTTAAGGACGTGACTATAAGTGCGGCACAAAATATAAAATATTTTATAAATTTATATATTAATTATCATATTACAAAAATATCTTAGTTTACAAAAAAAGTTTTATATGAAAAGGTAAAAAAGTCAAGAAACTATATTTGCATGTAATCTTTGTTCATTTTTTTAACCATAAAAATACGATTTTTTTGAAAAAACAGAAATTTGAATTCATAAAAAAAAATGAAAAAGCCTCCATACACAAAATCACGTTTTTAATCGGTCTTATTCACATTTTTGCACTGTCCCCATCCTCACGTCAAAACCATAAGCCAAAGCTTGGTCTAATTTGCGTGACGTTGAAAGTCACGGCCCGCGCTTTACTTGGTCCTTTGCAGGCCTTTTGCGCGCCTTTTAATAAACCATGTGTTGCATCATACTATCACACAGCATACTATCCCTAACGTAGGCACTAACGGAGCAAAGTCTGAAAAATAAGTGACTCATAGACAAAACTTTGGAAAGAGTGTGACGTTGCTTTCCCATGACCAGTAAGGAAAAAACAAGGGAACGTGAGACCCCAAAGCCCCAAATTGGTAAAATAACCATACTACCTTTTAAGCAGCGCGCCAGAAGAATTTTACCCATTCCCACCAAATTCCATCATATTCATATAAGAAAAATCTCTCCCTCACTTGCAATATTTTTTACTAGAAATGAAACATCCAAAACCACCCAAAATCATAAAAAATATAACAAACAACAGCCGTCCTATATTTAACCGAGATATAAAACAATTCAGGGTATGTTTTGTAAAACAAGTTTTAAAGCTGTAAGGCTGAAACTGTAAGCTGTAAAACTGCACAACTGTTAACATGAAGTTACAAACTTTATTTATTATTATTTTTTCAACAAAAGTGTTTTGATAAGTAGTCTTATGACTGTAAAATATAAAATGTACAATGAAAAAAAAGACATAATTTATAAATTGTAAACAAAATTACAAAATAATATTAGTAAACTCATTGATATATTTTTTAAATAATAATCTTAGGGCTTTAAGAGAGCATGCTATAATAGTCTGATGTGCGTTCCCCTATAGTAGATGTAACAAATCACATTCTACATTTCGTTGTAATTTCATTAGATGCTTATATTCAAAGATGGTTTAAGTTTTTATGGCTACGGATATCAATAAAGTATCATAAAATTTATAACATATATGCCGATATTGATCACTCTATAACACATATTAGTCACCATGGCCAACAACATTTTTTTATTTTCGTAACCCACTAAATCATGCGAGTTAAGTTAACCAAAATGGATATAAAATAAAACAAACTAAAATAATGCAAATATAATGTCTTACATATAATAATGTCTTACGAATGAATGAAATACAAAAAGGAAATCATGATTCAACTCAACGTGAGGAGAAAGTTGACATGTTATATAAATGGAGGATGGCAAGAGCTTTTTAAAGCTTTTTTTTTTTTTTGAGCTGTAAGCTTTTTGTTACAAAAATAATCTCTTTCGAAATAAGTAGCTCTGTTTTGATGCACCAACTTTAGGCTTTTATTTTAAACAAGTAGCTCCTAAATGAAAAGCTGATTCATGAAGCTTTTAAAATTTTTAAGAGCTGTAAAAACTGTAAATTACTGATATACCCTCCAGCCATATTATATTCTATTTAAATATGTTATTTTAAGTCATTTTACATCTTATAATTACAGTCAACAACTAATTTACCAAACATTTTTATTGAAAAAAAGATACAGCTTGTAGCTCATGTTAACAGCTTTGCAGTTAACAGCTTACAGCTTACAGTTTACAGCTTACAACATACAGTTTACAACTAGTTTTGCCAAACATACCCTAAATAGCTCTAACATTTATAAAAAGCTTCATGGAGTAGCTGTTTGATTTGGAGCTAGATATTTGAATTAAAAGCTTGATGCATGTGTTACCAAACAAAGATGTTCAATATGAAAGAGCTTTTTTACATAAATTAAAAGCTTACAGCTCACAAAAGCTTCAAAACAGCTTCTACCAAACAGGCTCTTACTATTTTCTTTTTTTCACGAGATGCTATCTAATCGCACGCACAAACACTTAAAATCAATGTTTAAAAACTCGAGTTGACCCATGAACTGGCTCGGAAACCAGGCCGGATGTAACCGGGTTTTTGCTTGTTTGAGAACTGGATTAAATCGTCGGTTTTTCGTTAACCCGGGTTGACCCGGTTTGATAAACTCGGCCGGATCACAACTTTTTTTTATATATCTCACAAAAAACTTTTTTTTTTCAATAAACTTTTTAAATTTTAATTGAAAAAAAATGGTAATGACTAATGTTAGTTATAATAGAGTTAAAACTAACTTAAAACATTAACTAACATGTTATATTATAGCCTATTACAACTTGAAATCATAAGGTAATTATATCTGCTATAATTTTGTAAATATATAACTTAAAAACTAAAGCTAACAGTTTTTTTTTTTTTTTTTTGCAAATTGCATATATATATTCCTTCAAAAACTAATAATTACGTATATATTCAAGTAAAACTTGTAATTGCGTATATATCCTTGTAAAGATTTAAATATGTCATATATATCCCAATCATTATTTTATACATATTTGAAACCTTAAAATACATCATAATTATATTTTAAATAAAAAATATCAATTTTACCCTTATTCTTATTATTTCTCTCAATCTTTACATAACTCTTCTTAACATCTAATGACAAAACATGAATATGATCCTTAATATCTATATGGCCCTAAACAGCTAGTGACAAAAAACGATTTGAATTCTAGATTTTGATTAACTAATAACAATCAACAATCAACAATCTTACACCTTATATGACGCTGCCAAAAGAAAAACGAAAGCAATAAAGCAACAAGCCAACAAACACTCTTAATATCAACAAACATAACATGAGAAGATTATTAGATGGATTATGCTCAAGTCCGACTTGTGAGTTGGGTCTATTAAGGTTAGGGTTATGCATTTGTACTCTATAAATAGTGATCAATAATAAAGTTATATCCACGGGGTTTACATTGTCTAACATGGTATCGGAGCGGGTCTGATCCTCAGACCTAGATGGCTACGTTGAGCATCCTCCCCTAAACCACCCCGTCAAACCCTAGCCGCCACCCTTTAACCTATAAAAAAATCAAAGAAAAACATGACGTCATCGTCAGCAGCCATCCTTCCAATCACAAACCAAACAAGTGAATCCCAATATTGTTGTGATAATTTTTACTTGTTTTGATATTGAGTTTGATGATCGGTGCTGCTGCTATGATAAAAAAAAAGGAGGTGAAGAATCTATGAAATCCACATCCTTCATTATTTAGTAATTATGATGAATGTTTAAAAAAAAGTTATAGTTGTTTTATTTGTGTTGGTGATTTGTGTTAATGTCACAAATCCACACAATCGTGATTTTTGTTGGTGATATGTGCTAAGGTCACAAATCCACACAATCGTGATTTGTGTTGGTGATTTGTGCTAAGGTCACAAATCCACAATCGTGATCTTTGTTTGTGATTTGTGCTAACGTCACAAATCCACACAATCTTATATTGTTGTTCGTGTTTCGGTCACGAGCCGGATCGTTTTTTTATTACGTTATGTTTTTATTATGCCAATGTTTTGATTTTTTTTTATTTTCTCTTTTTCTAATTTACTACTTCAGTCCGAGCTTTCGCGATTTCGCCGCTTGGACTGCGAAGGAGTATTAGATGGATTAGGCTCAAGCCCAACTTGTGGGTTAGGTCCATTATGATTAGGGTTATGCATTTGTACTCTATAAATACTGATCAATAATAAAGTTATACCCACGAGGTTTACATTGTCTAACAAAGATTTCTAATTAATTAATTTAAAGATACTCGTAGAATAAAGTTGCAATAGATTTGGATTAGAAACAATTGAAATTAAACAATGGCAATCAATTAATCAAATATGGGTTTTTCTAACATGTGCCCCTAGCGCACATGATAAGGTGGGGACCTAGGTTTATGTGTCACAGTCTGATTGGTCAGCAGGTGATTGTGAGGCCTAATAATGATTAATAATAATAACTGCTGACCAATCAGCCTGAGTCCTCGCCTTATCATGTGCCCCTGGGGCACATATTAGAAAAACCCATCAAATATAAACAACAACAATACTTATGCAAATTAATAGAATTAAATACGAATGAAAATACAATTGAAAGTGATTATAATTTATGATTTTCCTCAAACACTCTTAGGATTAGAATTGTAGAAGATAATGTAGGGGTAAAACACTGTTAAAATTAGAATTGTAGAAGATAATGTAGGGATAAAATTGATATTTCAAATTGAAAAATATGATTATCACATATTTTAAGGTATTAAACATTTATAAAATAATGATTTGGATATATATGAAATTTTTAAATCTTTAGAAGGATATATACGCAATTATTAGTTTTGCTTGGATATATACGCAATTATTAGTCTTTGAAATGATATATATGTAATTTTCTATTTTTTTAAAGGCAAAACTCAATATCTTTTATTGATTCAATTAAACGTAAGATAAAATATATGATCATATAACACTACATATTAAATATATGAAAAATATACATATGTATAAAACCGGTTTGTTAGGAATACGAAAGTATCAAGGTCACATTTCCATTAATATCGTAGATAAGCTCGTTAAGTAATAATTGAAAACGAAATATGGGCTAGCTTAGAAAGCCCAATTGAAAAGCCCATGGCAAAGCTCATACCGCCATATCATAAGTATTTACTACCCTATAGCCGGCCATATCATAGTATTTATACCCTTTTCATGCTATGGAAATGGTGTTGGTTGTTTCATTTTCACACATAGTAATACATGTTCTTCTTTTTCACTTTCTCTCACTAGAAGTAACTTCCCACTCTCTTTCTCTCTCTAGATTTCTTCATAGTTCTCTGTGTGTTTAAAGATTACTTAGATTCTACAATTGGTATTAACAGCCATGGGGTGATATTGTTTGTGATTGTGTTCGTTTTCTACTCGTTCATTTGGTTCGAATCTTACAAAAAAAATTCATTTTTTTAGGTTTAAAAAACCATAAAGTTTACTACTTTCTTATTCCTTTGTCTTAGTATTATCTAGTTGTACAAGAAAAACCTTAAAAAATACATAAAAATCTTCATTTTGATAAGTTTTGGTTAGAAAAAGTACTTTTGTGTCCAAAATCTTGATCTGAAAATTTTTGTGTTAAAAAGTTTAAAGTTTATATTTTTAAGGTTCTACTAGGCTTAGATAAGTAAGTTGTACAAGAAATTTTGAGTAAAAACGTAAAAAAGTGAGTCTTTTAGTGTTTTGGAAAAGTTGAAGTTCGTTTTTGTAGGAGGCGAATTAATCTTGGGTTTGAAGGCGAATTAATACTTTTCTTTGGAAGGCGAATTAGTTTTTCTTCTTGAAGGCAAATTAATCATCTCTTAGTGAAGGCGAATTAGTATTTCTCTTATACATATGATATTTTTCATATATAATAGAGTTTATATATCATATATTTTTATCAGTACGTTAATGATTCATAATAATATTATTTTGCATGTTAAAATATGGTAAAATGCATATATATCTTTTCAAAGACTAAGATTGCGTATATACGCAACAAAACTAATATATGCAGTATATACTTTCTATAATTTAAAAAATTTAATATTTATCCAAAGCATTATTTTTTTAAATGTTTAATCCTAAAAGATGTGAGAATCATATTTACAATGTGAAATACAATTTTATCCCTACATTATGCTTCTACAATTCTAATTTTAACAGTGTTTTTACCCTACATTATCTTCTACAATTCTAATCATAAAGTGTATTGAAAAATCATAAATAGTAATCACTTTCAATTTGTATTTCATTCTATTTAATTCTAATTAATTTGGCATAAGTAATTTGTGTTTATATTTTGATGTTTTTCTAATATGTGATCCCAAGGGGCTCATGATAAGCAGACTCCGCTATTGGTCAACATTTATTTATTATTAAAATCAGTATTCGGTCCTCTATAATCACCTGCTGACCAAATCAACTGGGACACATAAAACTAGGTCCCCACCTGATCAGGTCGCTAAACACATGTAGAAAAGACCCATATTGGATTAATTGAATTGCCATTGTTTAATTTCAAGATTGTTTCTATACCAAATCTATTCAACATATTCTACAGAACTTAATTAATTAATTAGCAAATCTTTGTAGACAAAGTAAACCTCAGTGTATAAACTTTATTATTGATCATATTTATAAAAAAAAAAAAAAAAAAAGTTACAAAACTATATACCCTAATCATAATGAACCTAACCCACAAGTTGAGCTGAGCCGTAAACCAACAATACTCCTTCGCAGTCCAAGCGGCGAAATCACGAAAGTTCAGACTGAAGTAGTAAATTAGAAAAAGAGAAAATAAAAAAAAATCAAAACATTGGCATAATAAAAACATAACGTAATAAAAAAAAGACGATCCCTCCGTACCGAACACGAACAACAATATAATATTTTTGGATTTGTGACGTTAGCACAAAGCATAAACCATAGATCACGATTGTTGGAATTGTTACCTAGCACAAATCACTCAACACAAATCACATTTGTGATTTGATGACCTTAGCACAAATCCCAACAAACATCACATTTGTGGATTTGTACATATACACAAATCACCAACACAAATAAAAAAACTGAAAACTTTTTTAACATAGTCGATACATAATATCATAATAATGAAGATGTGGATGTCAAATTCTTCACACTCCTTTTTATTTTATCATAGCACAGCACACCGATCATCAAACTCAATATTAAAACAAGTAAAAATTATCGACAACATAATGAGATGCACTTGTTTTGTTGTGATTGGAAGGAGCATACGAGACGTCATGTTTTTCCTTTGATTTTTTATAGGTTTTAATAGGTGTCGGCTAGGGTTTGACGGGGTGGTTTAGGGGAGGATGCTCAACGTAGCCATCTAGGTCTGAAGATCAGACCCGCTCCGATACATGTTAGACAATGTAAACCCCGTGGATATAACTTTATTATTGATCACTATTTATAGAGTACAAATGCATTAGCACCTAACCTAAATAAACCCAAGCACCCTCACAAAGTCGAGAGCTGAGCTCATAATCCATCTAATGAATCTTCCAGTTGATTTTTGTTGAATTAAGAGTGTTTGTTGGCTTGTTGCTTTATTGCTTCGTGTTTTCTTTAGGCACGTCATATAATGTAAAAGATTGTTTATTGTGATTGTTATTAGTTAATCAAAATCAGAATTCAATCTTTTTTGTCACCTAGCGTGTTTAGAGGCCATATAGATAATTAAGACATATTGTGTCAGTAATGTTAAAAGTTATTAAAGATTGAGAGAAATAATAAAATAAGGGTAAAATTTATATTTTTGATTTAAAATATAATTACTGAGTATGTTAAGGTTCAAATAGTATAATTAAATAAATGAATTGTTATAAATGACATAATTATATCTTTACAAGATATATACTCAATTACAAGTTTATACTTGAATAAAATACGTAATATTAGTTTTTTGAAAGAATATATATATGTCAATTTGCAAAAAAACAAAAAAAAAGAAAAAAAACTGTTAGCTTTAGTTTTTAAGTTATATATTTACAAAATTATAGCAGATATAATTACCTTATGATTTCAAGTTGTAATAGGCTATAATATAACAATGTTAGTTAATGTTTTAAGTTAGTTTTAACTATTAACCTAACATTATCCATTACCAATTTTTTCAATTAAAATTTAAAAAGTTTATTGAAAAAAAAAAGGTTTATTGTAGATATAAAAAAAAAAGTTGTGATCCGCCGAGTTATCAAACCAGGGTCAACCAAAACCGCATTTAATCCAGTTCTCAAACTAACAAAAACCTCCGTTACATCCGCCTGGTTTCCAGACAGTTCATGGTCCAACTCGAGTTTATGTAAACATGATATTAATGTTGTGCGTCGATTAGATACACTCGAAAACAAAAGAAAATAGTAAGGGCCTGTTTGGTAGAAGCTGTTTTGAAGCTTTTGTGAGCTGTAAGCTTTTAATTTATGTAAAAAAGCTCTTTCATATTGAACATCTTTGTTTGGTAACACATGCATGAAGCTTTTAATTCAAATATCTAGCTCCAAATCAAACAGCTACTCCATGAAGCTTTTTATAAATGTTAGAGCTATTTAGGGTATGTTTGGCAAAACTAGTTGTAAGCTGTATGTTGTAAGCTGTAAACTGTAAGCTGTTAACTGCAAAGCTGTTAACATGAGCTACAAGCTGTATCTTTTTTTCAATAAAAGTGTTTGGTAAATTAGCTGTTGACTGTAATTATAAGATGTAAAATGACTTAAAATAACATATTTAAATAGAATATAATATGGCTGGAGGGTATATCAGTAATTTACAGTTTTTACAGCTCTTAAAAATTTTAAAAGCTTCATGAATCAGCTTTTTATTTAGGAGCTACTTGTTTAAAATAAAAGCCTGAAGTTGATGCATCCAAACAGAGCTACTTATTTCGGAAGAGATTATTTTTGTAACAAAAAGCTTACAGCTCTAAAAAAAAGTTTTAAAAAGCTCTTGCCATCCTCCATTTATATAACATGTCAACTTTCTCCTCACGTTGAGTTGAATCATGATTTCCTTTTTGTATTTCATTCATTCGTAAGACATTATTATATTGCATATCATTTAGTTTGTTTTATTAAATATCCATGTTGGTTAACTAAACTCGATGATTAGTGTGTTACGAAAATAAACAAATGTTGTTGGCATGGTGACTATATGGTTAATAGGTGATAATATCGGCCATATATGTATCATTTTATGAACTTTATGATATCCGTAGCCATAAAAACTAAAACCATCTTTTAATAAGCATCTAATGAAATTAAACGAATGTAGAATGATATTGTTACATCAATATAGAACGCACATCAGACTATTACTAGCATGCTCTCTTAAAGCACTATGATTATTATTAATATAATGAGTTTACTAATTTTATTTTTTACTTTTGTTTACAATTATAAATATGTCTTTTTATGTCATTTTACATTTTATAATTACAGTCAACAACTAACTTACCAAACACTTTTGTTGAAAAAAAATACAGTTTGTAGCTCATGTTAACAGTTTTGCAGTTTACAGCTTACAGTTTACAGCTTACAGCTTAAAACTAAACAAATGTATCATTTTATGAACTTTATGATATCCGTAGCCATAAAAACTAAAACCATCTTTTAATAAGCATCTAATGAAATTAAACGAAATATAGAACGCACATCAGCACTATTTTAGTGCTATTTTTAAAGCATATGTATTGTTAGTAATATAATTGAGTTTACTAATTTTATTCTTCTTACTTTTGTTTAAATTATAAATATGTTTTTTATGTCATTGTACTTCTATAATTCCAGTTCCAATCAGTAACTTATCAAAACATTTTGATGAAAACAAATACAGTTTGTAGCTCATGTAACAGTTTTGAGTTTACCAGTTAAGTATACTGTTACAGCTTAAAACTCGTTTTACAAAATACCTAAATTGTTCTTATTCGGTTAATAAGACGGTGTATTTAGATTTTGGGTTGGATATTTATTTCTAGTAAAAAAATTGCAAGTGGGGAGTATTTTTTTTTTTGAATATGACTGGCTTAGGGGGAATGTAAAATATCTTCTGGCGTGTTAAAGGTCGTAGGTTATTTACTCAATTTTTGGGGCTTTGGGTGTATACCGTCTACTCTAGTCGGTTCATACTGGTAAGGGGAAAGCAAGTACAATCTTTCAGTTTTGTTATGAGTCCACTAATTTTTAGACATTGCTCACGTTAGTGCTAGGTTAGTGTTTGATATTTGTGTGTGATGTATGCTGCACACATGGTTTTTAAAAAGGCGGCAAAGGCTCCACAAATGACGTCATGACGCGAGTGGTGACTTCACGTCACCAATTAGACACAGGTTGGGCTTTACTGGTTTTGACGTGAATGGGAGTGAAAAATGTGATAAAGGACGACGATAAACGGATGTGTGGAGGTTTATTGAATTATTTCGATAAACATTTGTATTATTATGTAAAAATGGAAAAAGATTAATGCAAATTATAGTTTTTGATTTATTCCTATATATAAACTTTTTGTAAAACTATTAAATTTGTAATAATGATATAATATATAAAATTTATAAATATTTTCATATTTTGTGCCGCCTTAAGTCACGCCTTGAAAACGCCATGACTCGCCATGGCTCGCAAAGGCATGAGGCTTGGTCATGCCGTCACGCTACGCCTCACGTTATTTATACATCTTATATTTGGATTGTTTTGCTACTATGGTTAATCTTTTTTATTCATGTACAATAGGATTTATTAGCAATAGCAATAAATAAAAGTGTACTAATGTAATACCCGTGCGTTGCACGGTTCACGCGTAAAAAATGAATCACTGTTCTTTACGACAACCCAATAATGAATCAGTTTAAGACAGGGTTCTAAAAGGCGCCATGGCGGCGCTAAGGCAGCGCCAAGGCGCGAGGCGCGGCGTCTACGTTACAAAATAGACCAAAGTGTCGACATTAGGCGTGGCGTGAAATGGCGGG